>JAECUM010044838.1:0-12643 GCA_016617855.1 Megalonaias nervosa | reverse complement strand
TGTTGGTATGTGGTTTAAGCAGGTGTAATGACTATTGTTGGGATTAGTTGGCATAATCTAGGGGAAAATATGTAATGTCCTGAAATAAATTCTTGTTGTTAGGCAGCCATATGAACCTTAATAATTTATGATGTGATATATTTGAAAAATTCCAGCTGTTTGCTGTCTAAGCTCGAAAATGTATTATGTGATTAACTTAAAGACATTCAGTCATCTTGTTTTTAAGATTAATTTGCATCAAAACAATTAATTATATTATATCAAAGACTAGCTGGGACTGACAATGAAAATTAAAACCTTTTCTTTTTATTTTGCATTAACTGTAAAATACACATTTTAATAAATGCTGGTATATATTTCCATTCACTTACCATATTCATTCAAAATACAAAAAACAACTTTGAGCTTCTTTTCACTTAAATAATGTACTTCGAAAGGAGTTAGCCACAACTGTGAAACTGCAGCTATATCCTAGATTTTGTCATTTAGCCTTAGTTTTGACACAATTGAAAAATTTGGCTTTTCTCCACAAACTTTAGTCAAGGCTGTAGTACTTATACTTTCTATAAATTTTCCATTTCTAAATTAGTGAATAATATTTCGTCAAGATCGTGCACAAGTCTAAAAATTTGGATTGAACATGAAATATTAGCTTATGTCATTGAGATCATGCATGAGTCTGAAACTTCAGATTCAATATGGAATATTAGCTTATGTCATTGAGATCATGCATGAGTCTGAAACTTCGGATTCAATATGGAATATTAGCTTATGTCATTGAGATCATGCATGAGTCTGAAAATTTGGATTGAATATGGAATATTAGCTTATGTCATTGAGATCATGCATGAGTCTGAAACTTCGGATTCAATATGGAATATTAGCTTATGTCATTGAGATCATGAGTCTGAAACTTCGGATTCAATATGGAATATTAGCTTATGTCATTGAGATCATGCATGAGTCTGAAAATTTGGATTGAATATGGAATATTAGCTTATCTCATTGAGATTATGCATGAATCTGATAAAGAGCAAGAGCCTTGTATATTAATGAGGTGACCTTGCATCTGTTTGAATGAGCTTCTTACCACTCTGGAGGCCATTTTTCAGGGTTGCATCTACGAGGGCAATTTCAAGTGCCACACAAATTTTGAAATATGCCACCAGTTTGTAGTTTCTTTGTACTCAAGATGGCAAAAATGCACAAGTTTTGTTTACAGATTTGTATGCTCTGGTGTACGATTTTAGCTCTACTGATCATAGACTATAAGAACTTATTTTATGATCTAACACCTTACGTCTAAAATCTGGTTATATCTTGTTATAAATGTCCCTGAATTTATGCCTATATATTTACATGGGGTTTTTAAGCAAAAGACTTCTATGATGTCTAGTTAGTCCTATATATAACTGATGCTAATCTGATATCCAGTATGGCCACCATGGCAGCCGTATTGAAAATCCTGTTAACACTACTTGCCTTAAACAGCTGGTCATAAAACACTTCTCACTGTAAGTTGATTGTCCCATATGAAAATGATTCCAGTCTTATCTTGCAGAAAATTTGAAAGATCTCAAACAGCTACATAACAGTGAATGGTCATATCAATATTTAAAAAATAATTGGTTTTTGGTTACTGTACTGTACTTAGTGCATGTTTACCTCTTTGACATTGGTATCAGGGACACAATCATAGATTGGTTAAAGATTTTCTTTTGCTTATTTTCCAAAATCTACTTGATGGATTTTCTTGACACTTTGCATGAATCATTATGAAGCTAGGATAATTTGTTCTAAAACAATGCATACTCAAACTTTTGACTTTGGGTTGAAAGTCATATGTTTTACTACAGTGATTTCATGATGGGCTGAACATGCAGCCCAGGCCTTTTTAATATGTTTTAGTTTAATAAAGAATATTTGTTGTGCTGTCCTATCTCAATAAAATAGAACTAAAATTATTTTTTACATCTGCTACATTAGCCTGATTATCACATAAACTAATTTTTCTTTGACCTTTATATTTTAGTTACTGTTGAAAATGGTCTTGTAATAATATTATCTTTCCTTCGCGTTTTAGGGACGTGATTCTGATGCACCTATTATGCCTGAGCACATGAATCATGCTCGCCTCTGTGTTGCTCTCGTAACCGTTTGTGGAGATGCTCTGAGAGAAATTCTTCTTACCAGCTTTCCTGGGACATGCACAGACATCTACCAAGCAATCCTAGCAAATAAAGGCAAGCTGACCAGCAGACAGGGAGGACCCCTCCTTAACCCTGATCAATGTAAGTTAGTCTTCCCAAATCCCCAGGAGCAGACAACAGGAACAGTGGACCAGTTTGATCTTTCTTTGCTATATACTCTCATCAGAAATGTCAGCACAGTTCCTGCTCCTCCAGTAACAGGCTGGGGAAATGATCCACAAGATCAACCAAGGGACAGATCTCTAGGAGCTAGTGTGGAGCGAATTCGTTCATATAGGAATCATATTGTCGGTCATGGATGGAAAGATGAACCAACAGGACTTTATTGATTACTGGAACAAACTTGATTCAGTTCTGCAGGACATTGAACATGCTCTTGGTACACAGGTTTATAGGGCACAGTTAGAGAAGCAAAAGAGACAGGTGATCTCTGTCTATAAAGCCTGTTAGCTATAAAAGATCATGAAGCATAAATAAGAGATACAAGTAAGTGTGATAAACACATTGTGATGGCACAGTATAAATACAGCTTACCAAAGAAAACCTTTCATGAAAAATAAGACACAGTTACCCTTTTAAACTTAGAGAAAAGTTATGACTCCACATGGAAGTACCACATAATGAATTTAACCTATTCAGCCTAGGTTTAAAGGAACACCTTCCTAACTATATCTCCAGTTTAGTAAATATCCATGATATGACAGTGGTTTTTGTATTTGCTATAGGATAAAGAGTATCAATAATGGTTAACATCAACTACAGATAAATTGAGTTAAGAAACGTGTAAAAGTAAAATTGTTCCAATTTTCAAAATCTGACATAGTATGCACTTGTGATGATTACATTGCATTCATGTGGATCCGTATTTCTGTCTTGATGGTTGGTTGCTTTTTCTGTTGTGGAGGATACCAAATTTGGCTAACAAATATTTGACTGTAACAATGTTTGATTCCACAAGTTAGATATGTCAGGGATATATATATAAAAGGTCCCAGATTTAATGAGTGTTGGAAAATACAATTGGGGAGCAGGTCAGAAGGTCTCAGGTCACTATACAGGTCAATTATAAGATCTAAACTTGACATTGACTCAGTTGGGTATGGGTCAGTCTGCAAATCTTAAATCAACAGATGCTTGATCCGATACATAATCAGTGACTTTGAATTTAAGTATATATGGAACTCACATTTAGAAAACATCTATATTGAGAGAAAAGAACCATTCCACAGTATACTTCCCAACTATTCTCTAATCCATCACATCATTTAGAAGATGAAATTTGTAGGCCCAAATTCAAAACAATGTATGTGCAGAAACCAGAATCTTAAACTTTTTTGAGGGAATATTGCCCATATATGAAATTTTGACTTAATGTTTTTAAGACTTTACATGGCTAAAATTAATATTTTATTTGATATACCTTTTATAAAATTTTTACATTTTTACCTTTTATAATTTTCATTGTTATCATTCATCTTTAAATTTTCAGAACTGTTTATATTCCTGAATTGTTTGTGTGGTTCTGTTTTACATTTTTTAAAAGCTTACCGTTAGAGGGCACCAAACGATCAATATTGTGGTGAGGTGCCATTAAATGCTGAATCACATACATACATACATACATAACATACAGGCCTTGTTTTGAGTGAATCAATTATAGACATTATATTAGTGACCATTTATTTATTTTATTGACTTCTGGCATAGAAACCTAGAAAGAAAACAAGCTATCATTCCATATATCATATAAAGTTATGGGTTTTATTTTAATTACACACTTGTAAATTACACTGTAGTTAGGTTATAGTGCTTTGCTGACATGAAAGATGCATCTACTGTTTCCTCGACTAAATTCTAGCAGTCCTTGTCATTTTTTAAAAGTGGAAACTATAGCGTGAACTATATCCTTTTTTCAGGGTTTTCCTGTTAGAGGTACTGTCCTTGTGGAAGAAGAATGCTTGACTGGATCCAATGTACCAGGAGAAATGTTCCTTTGAATACATGATCTCATGCCAAGAGTCACTCCTGTATGTGGTCATATTTAGGACCCAGCATCATATGTAATCCCAAGCCAAACATTACTAATGTGTATGGCTATAATAAGGACCCAGCAACCGGCATGCCAAGAGACGCTACTGTATATGGCCATAATTAGGACCCAGCATTATGCATACTCCCAAGCCAAATGTCACTACTGTGTGTGGCTGTAACTAACACCCAGCAACATGCATAATCCCAAACCAAGAGATACAACTGTATGTGGCCATATTTAGTACCCAATATCATGCAAAATACCATGCCAATAGTGATCGCTGTATGTGGCATAATTCAAACCAGCATAATGCATAATCACATGTCTTGAGTCATTACTTTATATGGGCATAATTCAGATGCAGCATCAGGATGTGTGATCCCAATATGGTTATTTAAAAAATACAATACATAGTCATATGAGTTGCCATTTGGATGTTATTTTAAGCAGAAACAAAAAACAGTTACAGCATTGAATATGGCATCTTTGCTAGCCAAGGTTCCAATATGATAACCCTATCTACACTTTGACGTATCAAACATATATTTCTGTGCTTCAAGTCTGTCAATTTTATTGGATGCAGCGGTAAGCCATCGCATCAACTCAAAAATTAAGTTGTTCAAATTTGACTACTGTTCCTACATGATCAAGACAAGGGAAGCACACAACTTGAATGATTTGATAAATAAGCAATTTCCCACTGCCGGTCCATGTTTGCACAAATATCTTTTACTCCAATACATCTGTAATGGTTTCTTTCTGGTACGTAGTCATACTTTCAATATTAAACTTAGAAAGAATCCCTTTTAGGTCAATTGCCTCCACCATTTTTGGCCAATGTACAATGCACCATGCTGTTGGTTAGTTGGCATTACATACTAAGGGAGGCAACTCATGAAATCCAATAGATGTCGCTAGAACAAAGCACCAATATATCTGTTCGATCCACCAAGTTGTAGATAACGGTTATCATATTGGAACGTTGGCTATCGCAGATGTGACTATGGAGATAGTTACTGCTATTTTATCAGTATAATGGTGGTGATTTAGCTATTGATAATATAAAAACTTCCTTCTAAACTATTAATTTTAGATTAAACTATTTTGTAAATTTTCAGCATGTTTATAATTGATGCTTTAAACCCTCTAAATGTGTTTATGCAGTCACAGTAGTTTAACAGCATGGATCCTATCATGTCATTTGCTTTCCAGCACTGTTACATTTTGGTGTATAGACAATTATGATGGTCATGTGACTGATGACACTTTGATTGTTTTCAGGGAGCTACCTATACAGCCACAAAAACAATGAAGAGGTTTCAAGTGAAACTGGTACAAAGCACAAGATATATATATGCTGACCTGAATTTAACAGGGTGTACTCAACCTTCAAAAGAAAGTTGAATTAATGATTTCACCTGCTAGAGTTACTTCATTATTCATATTTATAGACCAGAATAGCTTATGAGACAGTCTTCATCACGTTTTTGCCAGCACAATTACTCCTGTAATAATCACATTTAGATAAACATGATAATAATTAGTGTCAGATGACACCTTGATAGTTTTCAGGAAGCTTTACAACCAGAAAAACTTTGAAGAGGCTTTAAGTGAAACTGGTACAAAGCACAATATATATATGCTGACCTGAATTTAACAGGGTGTACTCAACCTTCAGAAGAAAGCTGAATTGATACTTGCACCTGCAATGGTTACTTTATTGTACAGTACATAGTTATAGATCAGAATAGCTTATGAGACAGTCACTGTCCATAGTCATGTATCAGGTATATGTAGTCTATTGTCAGTTGCTACTCTTCCTAAGCTATTAAAGAAATGAAATTAAATATTACAAACACATTTACTCCAAGTCTGCTTGGTTCTCTATGAAAATGGTGAACATCTAAAATCTAATGTGACCAAAGTGGATGCCATCTTGTAAAGCTTTTCATCTGTTAGTCCTTAATGGAGAGACATATGAATATAGAACTTTAACTGAAAGAATCTTTGAAATAGTCAGTTGGTTCTAAGTGAAAATAGTCCCAATTTGATATCAAATATAGCCTTGATTAGAAATGGTCATTCTGAAATGTGATATTTATTAAAAGACTTCTTATGAGGACTAGTTACTAAACAGAGATAGTCCTACTGATATGGGTTATTTATTAAAAGACTTCTTATGAGGACTAGTTACTAAACAGAGATAGTCCTACTGATATGGGTTATTTATTAAAAGACTTATTGTGAGGTCTAGTTACTAAAGCGAAAGGTGCTGAACTGACCCACAACTGACAAAAACTACTGTTACAGACTCAGAATGGATGGAATTAGTAGTATGGGGCTTTCACTGAAAGACTGCTTATCATGTCTGGTTTGTTTTAAATGAAAATGGTATGTCCAATATGATAACTATGGTGACCACAACAAAAATCTTTATAAAGTTATTTGTGATCTATATATAGTCATAGTTACATGTGGTTTTAACTAAAGTGCTTCTTACGATATCTAGTTAGTTGTAATATGTAGTCATAGCAACATGGGGTTGTAACTAAAAACATTTATGATATCTACTTAGTCCTAAATGAAAATGGTGTCCATCAGGTATTTATCTTTTGAAGATATTAACTCAGATATAAGAAAAAGGTCTTGTTACCAAATCTGATATGACTGACTTTCTGGAGAATATCAGAAATGATGATGATAACCTGCAATTAAAAAGGATAAACGCTTATTGGTGATTCTTCTTAGACAGTGACACATCTGTCCATTTAAGGGACTTTTCATTCATGATGTATAGATGATTACATTTTAGTTTATTAATATTGTCTAATTTATATTTTCAGATATGTGAAATGTGGTATTCAGTATTAATATCGGCAGGTTTTCTCCAAACATACTTAAGTAAATTTCTTTTCACATTCACTGATTTCTCCATCAAATATATTATTCAACTGCATTAGTCAGAAACCAGACTAACTTTACGGGATTACCTCAGACACTTTAGACTAAGCATTTTTTTGTGATTTTTTTAGAATCCAGATGCTGGCCTGATTCAGATATGGGCTTTATATTAAATTAAGTGGAATTGTTCAGGAACTGGACTAACTTTACTGGATTACCTCAGACACTTTAGACTACGCATTTTTTGTGATGCAGAACATATCCATGATCAATCTGTTCCATATTTTTAACTAGCATCCAGCAAGCGACATGTCAGGATGAAAGGGATGATAAAGTTTGAGAAAGTTTTAATAGTGCAGAGGAATAAAATGGAGTATTCAGATTATTAGGGAAGAGAGCAGGAAATGCAACAATTACGTTTAGTGGACATCATTTGTTGATTTCAGCATGTCACATGGGCAGATAGATGATTGCCATTGTTGCCACGGTCCAAGTGAAATTTAGTTTATTTTTTAGGATTACTTTAAATTGAGAGATATAAAGAAGCCATTGAGCTCCATAGGGTTTGAAACTATCGGTTTTGAAATTGTACTGGAGGTAATTACGTTTGCAATAAACTTTACAACTTTTGAGTTGAACACAATGTTTAGAGTCTCTGCTTGAATGACACTTCTGCTGCAGATTTTGAAATACATATTTTGCAGCTTGACAATAGCAATACATGATATTTTGTAACACGTACTAAAAACTTGTCCAGCATATGGAAAACAATTGACTATCTTACTGAGAAGGTCTTGTTTTAGGGTTGGAAGGTCTGCATTTGCATTCCCCATCTGGCTAAATTATGTTTCTCTTAGCACCGATAATTATTAAGGAATGAGATTTCTGACACACTTATACACTATGGCCACCTTGACATTAGTCGCAACAAAGCTCTATCAACCTTGCGTTCCACCTTTGATCTATCCCAACCTTCCTTGCTAATCCTGTTTCCAAAATGGAATCTGTCATGGGTCCAGACATGGCTGAACTCGGCTCAAACTTTTGTCCACTCTCATGCTGATGCTTTTCCTCCCACAAAAAGCATGAAAATGGATCATAACCTCACAAGCATTATCATCCTGGTTAAAAGGAGTTACCCAATCTGTATAATCTGATTTCTCGCAGGAATAAGTACATTTGATGAGCATTTTAGCTCATGAAATCAAAGCTATGAGTCTTGCCTTTCAGCAGAATATCTCATTAAAGAATCAATGGAATCAGTAATTTGGTGTTCCCCATCCACTTTTTCCTCTTCTATTTGCGCGACAAGGCCTCACAATACATGGAGTTGAATCTAGTTTGTTCCATGATGGCTGCCAAGACAATAATCAGACCACACCAATCCTGACACAGCCACACCCTCAGATAGGACAATGCGATCATCCTGTCTCAGACAGTACTCGAGATAAAACTGAAGATATCCAGTATATGAAGCACCACCTAGCCGGGTAAGAGGAGGTAATCGGTAAGAGTTACTTCCCTTTGTCTATGCAATGAATAGAGAAATTTTTCTAGTCAATGGGAGGGCTGGATTCTGGAAGTAGTGAAATTAATTCGCTCACATTAATGAGATTAGGAAAGTAATTTTGGAGAAACATAATTTACTATAAAAGGTCTTACTTTCCACATCAAAATAAATCATTTTTTGTGTTATTTGTGTTCTTAGATTTATATAGTTGTCATAGGTTTATTTGTATTGTCATATTGGCATACTATAGTTTCAGAAGAGCATGGAGTGAAGCTCTAAGTTAGTCAGTCATTCAGTTGACAAATTACTGTTGTGGCTGAAGAGACCCACTCAAGAGTAACAATCTTGCATTTGTTGCACATGAAGCTGGCATCTTGGGTTTGCGCATGTTCCTTCATCATTGTTCATTCTGCGAGCTCTTTCTTTCTTCTGTGCCAATTTACCATTTTAACATTGATCTGATTGGGTAATTGATGGAGAAATGAAATTTTATAGTAAATTCTATTTCTCTGAAAATACTTCTCAATCACATTACAACCCTCCTCAGAATGTGATCATCCTGTCTCATACAGTGTTCAAGTTACAACTGATGATATCTGGTATGCAAATTGCCACCTAGCAGGGTAAGGGGAGGTAATCTGTAAGAGTTATTTCCCATTACCTGTACAAGTATAGGTAAAGATACTTTTTAAGTCCATGAGAGGGAAGGCTGGATTATAGAGGTAGTGAAAGTAAGTCCCTAAACTTTATGATTGGGTAAGTATTTTCAGAGAAACATAATTGACTATACAAATTTAATATTCATCCACAGGAAGATAATTATATGTGTGGTATCGCTTTGTCAGATTTCTATAATGGACTTAGATTTGAGGTCTCTCTAGCACACATCTCTGAAATGCAGGCTTTTTTATACAGATTCCAGCTCTCTATAAAGGATGTCCTTAGGTTTGAATCCATCACCCATTCGGTGTACATGTCAAAGACATCATAGAGGGTGACCTTTTTATATCATCCTTTTTTAGGCCGAAGTACACTTGAATTCTTGACATGCTTGTGAAAATCGGTCAGTGAGGTTTGTCGATGAGCTGCTGTGTGGCTTGACACTGCAGCATCATCAACAAATAGTATGTCACATATGAGAACTTTGTGGATCTTGGTTTTCCATTTATACTTATTTGAAGGTAGATTCCCTTGGTTGATGAGCCAATGGCATGTTTTGGCAGGAGAGAGAAGAATATCCAGAAAACGGTAGTGGCAAGAACATAACCATGATTAACTCTACTGCATATTTCAAAAGATGAGCCATCAAACTAAACTGTGCCATACATGTTTTCTTGGAAGACCTGGGCCATGCTGAGGAGTTTTGGAACTTCTAATCTTTTCTTGCAGCTTAAACAATCAGCTTCTGTTGACAAGGTTAAAAGCCTGTGTTGCTCAGCTGGGACATGCTGTGCTAGTTATTGTAACATCTCCTGTTCCCTTGTTTTTATAGAGAGTGATGATGTTAGTTTAATTCATATCTTGTGTTGCTTCATCGCCTTTCCAACATAGACGAAGAAGCTTGACGTGGAAGTGTCTGAGTAGGATATATTTCTCACACTTGATGGTTTCTGGTGGTACTATCTTTCCCATTAGACTTTCGATTTACTAGGCTACACAGTTCATCAATAGGTGGTTCATGACCAGTTTCGGCCAAGGTAGGTAAGCTCTCGATGGCATTGAGGGCTGACTCATTCATATATTCCTGGGAGTACAGCTCCGAATAGTGTTCTACCCAACACTCCATTTGTTTGCCATGAACATTTGTGTTCAATATGTAACTTATTTTAGAGAGGCTGACGTATTTTAAATAAGACCTATTGCTTTTTTGATCCCATCTTACATGTCCCTGATGTTACCTGTATTTGATGATGTCTGGATATTCTGATATAGCTGCATGCAATAGTCACTGGCACAACATTTTGCAGTTTGTTGACCATTGCTTCTGCCAGCTCTCATTGCTTGTAAAGTTGTATGGTTTGGGCACTCTTTTAGCTGATAAGGGTAATGCATTTGTCCTCAATGACAGAGATATCCCTAGGTCTTTTTCTTTTGGTCAAAAATTGACAGGGACGTGCTGTAGATAACATTGTTTAGTAGATCCCATTTCTGCTGGGAACTCGTGCCAGGGTTCTTGGAGCAAAGAGCTTGTTGCAGGGCATCAGTGTACAGTTGTGACTTCCCTTCATCAATTTTGGTGTTGACATTGATGCGTGAATTCCTGTAACTGTTAGGACACTTTAATGCAACATAAAGTGTTAACGGAGACACGCAATATCTGGTTACAGGCATCAACTCAATCTGATCATTATCAGGCACATCTGCCTCAACAGTGTCATCATTACTTGCCACTACCATAACAGTGACTGCTACTAAGATCATTCCTTGGCATGCAGTAAGGTCACATTTCATAGAAACTGCACTGGTTGAAACACAGAGGTGTTCATGTGTTGGGATTTCGTTGATGGTGGCCTTGAGTTCATCATAGAACTGGTCCATTGTTTTAGAGGACAAGTGACGTGTAGGGCTTTCCATACTTACAAGGTTTACAGGGCCCTGAAAAACTAAAAGGCACAATGCCAGGATTGTTTGAACTGATTGTATAAAAGTTGATCATCCCCAGGTTTTTAACTGCAAAGCCTACTCCATATTTTCTTGATTCTTCTGTAGTCTTTCCCTCTAAGCAATCCAGCAAATGTGAGGTATATTTCTTGGAGGGTTGCAATGTCTGTGTATAGTCTTTTCAGATTGACAGGTCATTTGTCATGGCAACGACATTCCAGCATCCTGTTCTAAGGGTTTCTTCTTTCTATTCATCTTTGTCTTTCCTAGTGAAATGATTTCATTCTGCTTGTCTAGTATAACCTGTGTGCTTCAAGCACCCATTAAAGCTGATGGGCCGTGGCGGGACTACACCACCCAGCTTTATGGCTGGAAGCAGCTCTCCATTGCAATGTGAGGAATTCTCCTCTCATGCCCATTCTTATAACCAGAAACTGCTGCCTACCATGTTGTGTCATTGCTTTGAAGTGGGGCAGGAGTGACCTCTCCAGGGCACATGCCTGAGCAGGTTAATATGGAGACCCTGGGTTGCCCAAGTATCGGGATCCCCTCTTTCCATTACGGTATAGTCCAATGGAAAGGGACAACCAATGCAGTTTGGGACAAATGTATCTACAGGAGTTGCTGTCAAAATATCCATATTGACATCAGACTTCCTTAGAAGCTCCATTCTGGATTATCTTGTTGTGGCTTATTCCCTTAATAACTGATATAATAGGCTATAGTTAGATTTGTATAACATAATATAATTATATTTTTATAATAGACTTTATGTATGTTTGTACAATATAATTAGGGATATTACTTTAAAAGACAGTAGGTATATTTTTGATAATAGACTTTATTTTTGATAATAGACTTTATGTATGTTTGTACAGTAGAATAAGGGATATTTCTTTAACAGACAGTAGGTATATTTTTATAGTAGACTTTAGGTATGTTTCCATAGAAAAGAATAGGTATATTTGCATACTTGAAAATCGGTATATTTCTTTAATATAATATGATTTACTTGTATAATAAACAACAGGTATATTTGTACTGTTGTGTGTAAGAGATTTGGAAATAAGCTACAAGCTCAAAATATAAGTTCAATTTGAATTGGGTCAGCATCTGTGTTTCTCCACCAATTTCATTACCTGATAACATGAACAAAAGATATAACTTGTGTTTCCTTCTGAATTTGGCTGTCCCGGAAGTCGAAAACATTCATTTATAGTGTATTGTTTATGCATACAATAATCCAGTTCATTTTTCCAGCTTGTCCCAGCCATCTGCTTGTAAACTAGATGGTATTTGAGAGATGTGTCAGCTATCTGCCAGTAAAATAGGTGCTGTTTCAGAGTTGTGTTAGCCATTTGCCTGTAAAGTGGGTGGTATTTGAAGTAG
>JAECUM010044836.1:0-10448 GCA_016617855.1 Megalonaias nervosa | reverse complement strand
TATATATATATATATATATATATATATATATACAGAGAGAGTGAGAAAGATAGCAGCGTTTCATTTTACCCTCTGTTGCTGCCACCGATAGCTGCACTAACAAGGCGAATATTACTCGACCGAAATCAAAACTTTGGCACATGTGAAACACTTGCTTTACATGGTAAAAGTTCTGTCAAATTTTCCATCGCGATCGCAAATTTGCTGTTGGAAGCAGATATTTCTGTCTGATTTAATGTCTGTTTAAACCGTATCATCCTCTCACACAATCATGATGGTTCATTAAATTGTCCTCGCTGACAGGTAGTTTCTGACGTACTTTTGGCCGGGTTGACTGGTTTATTGTTGATGATGTAATATAATAACATACTCATAATTGGGATTTGACTTCTTTGGCATGTGTTCGGGAACTTACCGATTAAGCTTTTGTTTGGAGTTATGTTGCGTGAAATTAAACGGGATGGATCTGGTTCCCTGTTCACCCAACACCCAGACTGGTTTGTATTCTCAAGGTGTTAAATTTCATAAACCGAAGACAGATGCAGAGACGAATTTGAGGGCTGTATTCGAACTGCCACAAAATTAATCAGTGTTTCACTTTATTGCAACTAGTACATATATAATTGCTCCATTTAGTTATGATCAATTTTAAATCAAGTAAGACAAATAAATCTGTACAGACACTCAAGTTAAACATAAATGTTCATTCGATTCCTAACGCTAATGAGTTGCAATCCAAAATGGAACGCAAGTCAGTTTTGTTTTTACATTCAGATAGTCATGGACTTGTTATTATTAATAAAATCAGAGTGAAAAAGTAGTATACGATTTACATTTGCCACAGCCATCATGTGAAAAACGCGATTACAGAAGGTAATGACCAATACGAGATGCCTCAATATCTTATATTTGTTTCCAAAAAGGTGACATATTGATCAGAAGCAGATTATTCGGACACAGTCTTGTATCTCAATTAATTTATTGAAATATAAGAAATGGCTAGTAAATTGAAAACTTTGAAATATATTTGAGCTGATTCGATAACGAAACATTAATTTAACTGACAAAACATTCATTACTCCTCCAGATTTCAAACTTGAAATTTATCTTGAGCCAGAAGGGTAAAAAATAACAAGGTTTTTGGTATACTTCACACATTAAGTTACAAATATTAGAATGGTCTGCTAATCTTCTGCATAATTTAAATATTAGATTAACCTGGAAGCCCTGTAAACGTCTGCACGTTACAAGCTATTACGGTGGCCTCGTTGTTCTTGTTGTTTTGTGTTTAACGTCACTTTTCAGAGCATGATAGGATATTCATGGCCCGGGAAAACCAGGTGAGGACAGCCAACCCACGCTAAGTTACTGGAAAGTTTTCTCACATATCCACACTGGCAGAACACTAGATTCGAACCCACGCGGACAGAGGTGAGATGATAGTGATTGTTAAAAGCAAACGTTTTAAACCACTCAGCCACCATGGGCCACCTGCTGTGGCCTAGTAAATTTTCACGTACTACAGCATGAAGGCTCAGTTCATGTAAAGCACGATGACACGGTCCGTGCAAAGCATGCAGACACAATCAAATGATGACACAGTCCGTTTAAAGCATACTGACACAGTCAAATGATGACGCTGTCTGTCTAAAGCATGCTGACACAGACAAATGATGCCACAGTCCGTGCAAAGAATGCTGACACAGACAAATGATGCCACAGTCCGTGCAAAGAATGCTGACACAGACAAATGATGACACAGTTCGTGCAAAGCATGCTGACACAGTCAAATGATGACACGGTCCTTAAAAGCATGCTGACACAGACAAATGATGTCAAAGTCCGTACAAAGCACGACGATAACAAAAATAATTTGAAACATTTAAAACAACATAAATATCAGTGAAATATGTTTCGAAATATTGCTAGTTAAAAAAATCAGTGATGAAGGGTTCGATACATTATTTAGCGTTTTCAAATAAAGTGAGAAAAAAGAAAAGTTTCTTTAATACATTTCCAAACTTGAAGAAAACTAAGACATGTGAGAAAGAAATTTGAAACTAAATCATCACATAAACATTTGAGGTTCATTCAAGACAAATTTAATTTTTATCTTTAAACAAGACCTAAGAATGTATTGAACACATATGAAATGGGTAAATTCACCAAACATCTATTTGGCATATTAAATACAAGTGAAATGAATTAGGTCACTGAACGTCTGTTTAATATATTGAACACATGTGAAATTGATCATTTCACTGAACACATTTTGATATATTGCACACCAAATCTTGACAGGATGTTAAAGAAAGTATGAAATATATGCTTGAAAAGATTCAATAGTTAACATTACGCGTAGAAAGAAATTTAGCACTCTGAGTAACCCAATATGAAGAAGCATACTTTTAATGGCTATCATAAGTATAGATCATCCAAGTACAGCATACACAAGCATATAGAATGGTTGCTGTTGCTGTTGTAGGGTTTAACGCCATTTTTTCAGCACAAGATATGCTATACATGGCGGCCAATATTAATGGTGGAGGAAGAACCCGGGAAAACCCCGGAAAGAACCACCGACCCACGAGAAGATATAGAATGGTTCAATAAATGAAACTGTAAGACATAAGCGAATCTATAACTGAAATTGATATTTCAGTCAGTATTGTAGTGAAGTTCTAGCAAATCGACAAAACGTGTCCCTTCCGGACGATGACAAGTTGAGAAGAAATTCTAGAGGAAGAACATCAACAGAAGCAACAACTGACAATAGGCAAAGAAATGCGCTACATCAAACATGTCATAATGACAGAAACGGAAAGGGATTAAACGTTTCAACTCAAGCGATCCTAATAATTACAATGATGGAAGGCACCATTGCGTTGGAATAAAAATATTGTCACCATTGGTGTCATGATACGAGAAACATAATATATCTGTTAAAAAGTGCTTGTATTTTTTCATGCTCTATAGAGTTACCAGAACACAAAGACTACGTTACTATGTAGACAATTCGATAGATATATTGTCCGAAGATGGACCAGTTGTCTTGCTTAGTTAAAAGTTCTTCGTCCGTTACGGATTCCATATATTGCTTACTGTGATTTCTAATGCATCATCGTACCAAAAGAGTGAACAATTTCAAAGTAGGACTATGCAAATGGCCTAATGCTGTCCATCAAATCCAGTCAGTTCATACATGTTACAAACCATGTGGACATGATGGCAAAAATATCTATGATTGTCACTAGAAGACAAACAGCATTTCAAGTTAATAAACATTTGTCGCATATTTCTAAACAAATTTCACGAACACGACAACTTGGCCGGGCTTTACAGAGATCCTATGCAAAGCAAGAGAAATTTAATTTTCAATCATCCAACTTCACTTTTTATTATATTTTAAATTAAATGAACAGAATGGTGATATGAAAATTCAACAAGTCTTTTCAGTGACCCTGAATAACTGATATTAATCATTGGTATGAAAAATATGTCGTTTTACCAATGATGCATTTTTGTAACGATTGATTAATATAAGTTCGATGAATATGAAACTTTTGACACCGTGCAGTTTAGTATTTATAATCAATTATTCCGGGAAACTCTCAAGATAATGACACGTAGAAAAATACTATCGTATTCACCTTTCAAGAAGAGACAGACAGATAAACAGTAAAAGGAGATAGAGAATAAACGAAAGATCTTATATGCCATTGATCAATTTGATAGTACACATGAACATATTGCTTTCTGAGAAACAAGATTAAGGAGTATCAGTGAAGAAAAAGTCAATGGTATTTTACTGAGGAAAGAACTAGACGGGAAGTAAAGGGCGAAAAAACAGTAAGTACTTTGTAACTTGCAAAAAGCCACTTTACAAAAAAACTAGCATATGAGAAAAATCTTGATAACGAGTTATATATAATTGGTTTGAGAACTATTCACCAACAGAAAAATTTATTTTATGAAAATCTGTATCATTTGTAGAAATTACAGAAAGATATTTGTGACAATCATTTCACTAATAAATTATACCCAGATGATAGGGACCTTTAGTTCAAGGTCTACTTTCGATACAAGAATTACTTTTTGCAGTACAAAACATTCAAAGTGGAAAATTAAGTTTAACATTCTGTACATTTTTTCTTTTTTTTTTTTGGTCACATCTTGGGCCTTCTATAGTAATAACATCAAATTATGCTCATGAAAATAATTCTTTTTCAATGACATAAAAACAAAGGGGCATAACTTGTATTCCAAAAGAAGGAAAATAAAATACACTGTAATCTACTGAAAAACTGGATACGTATATCTGTTGTGAATGTTGATCTCAAAAAGTGCATCTTAAGCTATAGTCAAAAGATTTTTTAAAAAGAAATATTGCTAAAAATAAATATTAATGTTCTATCATGTTGTATAAAAAGAGCAGATATATTGGTGATTGTATAGGTCTCATTTATGTTTGAATTGAGAAAACAAAACACCAGAAAATAAATCTATTCAAGAAATATCACTATCTGACTTTGAAAATCGTTAATTCTAAAGAATCGTCTTTTATTGTAGAATCTTTGAATTGTTTTTGAATTGGTCCATATATATTGTTTAGTGGTTTAAAAACCTTGCATCATGACATATACTTGTGTGCTAGATAATGGACACTGTTTCACCAACGCGCCTATGATTGTCCCATTAGGACACCAATGTCAATTTTATGTGATTTTGAGATATAACTGTGGTATGCAAGTAAACTTGTCTGCTGATACTTTCCGATTTCAGTCGATACTATATGCTGTATATGACATTATAAATTTGTGTTTTTATTGATTAATAAGTGCATATACTCTTGCCGAATAAACAGTTGAATTCCTACTTTCCGCACTTATAAAGAAAATATTAAGTTATGCTTAGATAATGAGCTTATTCTACAAATCTTTATTTCTCAGCAAAGGCGGAAAAATACGAAACAAATGATAACAAAGCAGGCCGAGCTGTCTTTGTAAATATATTTATTAAATATACATTAAATTTTAAATGGTTGGTTTCTATAATATACAATGCAAATTGTTTTATTCCTTCAAATCAACAGTATTTTATATTATATTGTTATGTCACGTGTGTAATCACTGATCAGTAACAAATCATAATGAAGACCGCTACCATGCAGTCTGTAATTCCGTGTACCTCTGGAATCAATCTAGATATTGTAAAAGTGTTTGCACTTAACGTTACTAACTTCTCTGTTCTTGTTATTCATCAAATAAATGCGCTGTGGATTCTGTAAACTGTTGAATCAACTGATAATCCAGGGAATAGACCATGTTTGGCAAACCTTTTGTGGTCTCTGATCTTTGTTTATATTTTTATTTATTTATATTTTGGGGTCACGTTCTCCAGTCTTTTTACATATTGATCAAACACCTTTCAGTCTCGTTCTTTGAGACTCGAGCGAAATGTCATTAGATTTGTACTTACTCTCTCTCTCTCTCTCTCTCTCTCTCTCTCTCTCTCTCGTGATGTAGCATTTTTTTTCTTCAAATTGTTACATCCCAAACTCTTATGTATTTGAGTATCAAAACATTTTTTGTCAAAGATTTATTAGCATCATCAAATAATTCTGCAAGATTGATAATTCAAAGATTGTTGACATCTAAGTTACTTTTAATTTTTTTCACAGTGCAGCATCTTTTTCTTCTGTGCTTGTGAAAGTATGTAATGGACCTTTAAGGGATATTTTCCAAACATTCTATAAAGTACATATTCTACATAATTTACACGGAAAACGTTCATTTTTTCTATCTTCACCTGCGATGCTGCTATTTTTTTTTCTATATTACTTGTATTCCTTAGCAATTATTTATAACAGCCTATAACTTTGTGCGCAATTTAAGACACCACAAAAGAAAAACAAACAAACAAACAAACAAACAACAACAACCAAAACCCCAACCCAATATAACCGTGAAAGTCGTTAGCAAAGCGAATAATTTCCATTGAAAAAATATTTGGTTTTATTGATCTGATCGATGAAAATCTATAATTCTTTTGGCTGCAAGCCACGAGTGAAATTAAATAGTTTTTGGTACCACAAGATGAAATAATTCCGGTAGTAATGTAAGAAAAGAAAATTATGTTTTTAATATATACCAACACTTTCTCCAGAATCGAAGTTTACAAGATTAAACTCACTTATCGGCACAACACGCTCATCCCCCACCCCCTTTTCGTAAATTCACCTCACTTTCATAGGCTGACAGTGTAAAAATACGTGACGTAAGAAAGCGATAGGATTGTGTTGATCTAATCTGTCGCACTAAATTATTTATTTTTTTTCCTTTTGTAAACTATTTGATTCTGTTTGAAAGCACTGCAAATACAATTCAGCAATTCTTCACAGCGGATTTTTCGTTGTTGGCAAGGGAGTAAGGACAGAGACGCGAACGGCGTTTGGTCAGATTTCTTTATCAAAGATTAATTTCCATTCTGAAATGTAAGACAGTTACGATTTGTTCTAGCTCATAAAGTTCTCATTTTTGTTGTTGGAAGTTCAACTTTTTTAAGCACACACAATGAAGCGTGGTATGGCATGTTGAGAAATCTTATCTTTTCACAAGTGAAAGTGAAAGGATATATTTCACATGTGAAATTATAGGAATGAAAAAATATGGAAATTATTTCTCCAGTGAGTCTATATATGACATATAAGTATATAATAAGTATTCTTTGCCAAGAAATAGATAATTTTCATCAGCTATCTTTCTCAGTGAGTGAAACTATTGTCATAATTCAATTGTATTGCGCTATTGTCGCAGACCGGCAAGGTTTGTCCATTAGGAATAATGCCGTTCATTTTCTGAGTAACAATCGTGTCAAGTAAATCCCATTTACTGTCAAGTAGTTGAATACAAACAGGCTTAAAGAAACTGGACTAATTGACGTGTACACTTCTTCAATTGTGAGATCAGATTTAAGTGCTGCGCGGTGAAGCATTTGATATTCGTTGCGATAACAGTGGGAACCATTATTTCACCAGTAACTGAGAAAGATGTGTTGTCATTCAAATGCGTGTCTAATAGTATCATGTCATAGTGTATAATGCTTTTGTAATATAAGCTTAAAAATGGCTAGGGTACAATGATGAACACTACAAGATATCACAGATGGATAGCGCATAGTGATGAATACTACAGGATATCACAGATGGCTAGAGTACGGTGATGAATGAATACTACAGGATATCACAGATGGCTAGAGTACAGTGATGAATACTAAAGGATATCACAGATGGCTAGGGTACAATGATGAACACTACAAGATATCACAGATGGATAGCGTATAGTGATGAATACTACAGGATATCACAGATGGCTAGATTATAGTGATGAATACTACAGGATATCACAGATGGCTAGATTATAGTGATGAATACTACAGTATATCAATGATGGCTAGAGTACAGTAGCAGCAGGAAGGGTGAACAGACCACTCTTATAATTAAGCCAAATTTTAGTGATAATTGAGGCAAGTGGTATGTTCGACTGCCATACCGCGAAATCATTTGTCTTAATCATCAGGCAAACATATTCATTACCAAATGTCTGTCCACCCCCCCCCCACCCCCCTTGCTGCGGTGGACCCTACAAATTGGTTTCGAGCAAATTTTGCATTATGATTAAGACAAATGTGTAGGGTTCGACTGCCATACCGCGCATATCATATTCCCCTTCTTGTCTGCTGTTATCTTACACACATATGTGGTCATTCACCCTTCCTGCTGCTATGAATTTATCCAGATCAACTATTGCATGTATATACAGTGTGAAGTGAGTCATACATAATATATGTACTGAGATAGGTATGCGTACCGATTTTTCAAGGACGTGTGACGTAGTAGTTCAAACAATAGTTGTGTTTATCGATAGCCCAGGTATTTGTGTGCAGTTTATTTCCGTGTTTTAATTTTAAATATAATACATTTTAATCGGTTCATACATATAATGGCAAAATATCTTAATAAAATTATAAATATTTATTTATTTGTAAAATCAGATATCAAATGCTATTGCACAATAATCACATATAATAATTTCTAAAACGTATATTTGTAGTCGAGTTCGTTAGCTCAATGTTAAAGTTGTTGGAAACTTTAATACTGATGTTTGCGGTTCGACCCCAGATCTCGCCGAGATGGGTTCGGGTCCCCGGGTCGCCCACGTCTTTTAATAAGTGGGGGGGGGGAGGCATCCCCTGAGATTTCGATAAATCACCACGTATCTCGTGGTCGGATTCCATTTTGGATTCTACCCCGGGGTTTCGTGGGGGTTTTATCGAAATCGCAATGCCTAGACAGCCTTCTGAATTGCTAATATTTCACTTTCGTCGATTAGAAATTCGCCGGGAGGTGTGTCTATGCAATACCCCCCCCCCTAAAATAATCAGTAGTATGCCTTGAGCTCTCTGCCCCATGGAAGAACCCCCAAATAAACATCCAGAAAGGGTGTTAGCCAAAAGAAACAGAACATGGGTGTGCCGCATAATAGTCATAAGAGAGAGAATGACAATGTAAGGACCCCATGAAAGTCACACAGGCTATCGAGGGGTTCCATTGAAGGGTAATCGCTGGGATCTACTGATTATTTTTGATAAATTAAAATACATACAAACATGCATACATACAGACATACATAGAAAGGGTAAATAATTCTCTAGCAGAGGAGGAGCAGAGTTAATCACAGATTAACCAAAGATTTTATCCAGACCTATACGATATCTGGATCTTGGGTCATGAAGATTTATTGTTATAAATCCGAACGGAGCAGATTGTGCTTTTGAAAAGAAGTTTCTAAATTTCATCATGTCCATGTCCCCTGAACACCAAGTGTAATAAATATTTTGTAAAGTATAATTATCTACTCCATTAAACATTACTAAAATATTGCAGTTGTCTCTGATCACTTTAGGTATTTGTGTATATCGTTGTGTGACGTATATAACATCTGTATTCTTGTGTCTACCTCGAGAAAATATTCTAGCTGGATTAGATTGTTTGTCAAGCATTACATCATCGTACACCACTAAATTATTAATAAATCCACGAGGGTCATTGACCCTGAGGTCATCTACAGATGGGGCCTCATCAATATCGGTAATAAAGTCAACAACATCATTACCGTCTTCATTCCGCAATTTTGCATTTTCATTAAAATCTTTAAGTACTTCGTAACAGTGTTGATCATCTACGGATGGTGCTACCAAATACAATTTACTCCATTTTAACCACCGCATTATTAAATTTAATAATAATTGTGTTTTACCTGATCCAGACGGACCTATTATAATCATCCTTATCGAATTTGGTAATGCTGGATCACCCCCCTGCTGCTTTTCTATTATTGGTTAATCTGTTAAATTTGAATGGTATAAGTATCATTCATATAAAAAATGTCTTCGAGAAAACGTTCAGCTAATATAAGATCATTTTCTGCTGGAAGTGTTAAGAAATCAAGCTCTAGTACACCAGGGCAAAGTGTAAAATCAAGTATAAACATGACAAAAGATGAAAAATATAAAAAACACATAGAAGATCTAAAGAAACTTGCTGAATCTCAGGAGGCCTTTAAAGCTAAAGTACAAGAGGTTAGAGGCAAGCAGAGAAAAGAGGAAGAAAAAATGCAAGATTTTGCAAATTATCTCGCAAAAGCAATAGCAGGTGGTCTCCAAAGAGAATAAATTTAATTTTTTTGTCTTAACTGTTTGTTATTGTGTATTATACCCGGAGGATTTCATTTTTCAGAAAATCTATTAGATTTTCCGCAGATTTCATAATTTCGCGCTCAAAATTGTAGAGGTTCGCTGTCTACTGATCTTTTTTATGTTTCTCAATAAATTCCTCTACGGTTGGAGGTCTTTCTTTATGTGGCACATACTTTAAATTTCTTTTACTATAATAAATTACTGTAGTTCGGTAATTATTACCGCCGCATCTCGTGCAGATATCCAATTTACCACGCAGTCCTCTACCACACAATTTGCAAGGTCTTGTTCCGCCCGAACCTTTCTTTAACATATAATTGTGACGAGCACAATATTCCCCTTTACATCCATTACCACAATATCGTGTTGAGCCCTGAATAATCCACAAACAAGTATTATTTGTCTGAATCGACATATATAATACTATAAATCTTTAACTAAACAAATATTTAATTAAATACATAATTTGTATATAGTATCATGATGATGACAGAAAAAAAAATGATGATCGAAAAGATACAGACGACCCAATCTGTATATAGTAGTGTATATAATTTAAATGAAAATAATCATTTTAGAGATTTTCATTATGGGCCAAATTATCACGATAGTATCAGAAATATATTATTGAATACTCCCCAAGACGAATTACACGATCTAATCAAAAATAATTTTTGTTATTTGTACGAGCA
>JAECUM010044833.1:0-18913 GCA_016617855.1 Megalonaias nervosa | reverse complement strand
GCTCTCAGGGTGATAGGCGGAAGATCTGAATTGTTGGATGCCTAATTCGTGCATAACTTGCTGCATATATCCAGACATAAAAAACGACCCTTGATCAGATTGAACAGATTTGTGAAGTTCAAATTGATTCGAAACACTTTATCAAAGATTTACTATTGTTTTATTTTTAATATTCCTCAAAGGAATTGCCTCTGGGAATCTTGTTGACGCCCACATTATGGTCAACAAGAATTGGTAAGGGACCAACACAATCTATCATTATTCTACTAAATGTTTAGTCAAATGCAGGAATAGGTTGCAGATGAGCATTATGTATCTTCTGATTGGCTTTTCCTACCATATGAGTGTGTGTGCGTGAGTTAAATTTTTAACAATTTTTTCAGCCATATCGCTGCGATGTCTGCAGTGTGACAGTTAATAGTGATGTCTAGCACCCCAATTTTATTGTTACCAGTCTAGGCTCTTAGAAACCATAGCAGTAAAGAGTGAAGACAACTAGCTTTGTAAAATTTAAGGATTAAAATGTAGAAGTCCTATTATTAAATAGTCCTAAATGAATATGAGTTCGAGTCCCGATGAAATCTCAAATGGAAGGTGATGACATCTGTTGTAACCTACGAAGTGCTGTTGCGTCAACAGTTTCTTGTTGGATCACAGAAAGTAATATTCCAGTCTTTAATTCCGAATAAATTTCAATAAATGTCTTTGTCCAAGAATTTTGTAGGAGCACTTGTATTTCCAGAGAAAATAATCACTAAAATGAAAATTCAACTCAGACTGCATTTTTTATGCTGTTAGCTATGTTTTTGGCCAATACATGGATAACAACGAACGAAGAAAATATAATAGATGCCTATTTGGAGGTTATACAACCAACAACAAAATTATATTAGACGAATCATAAATTAGAAACGTAGCATAAAGATATAACACACACAATAAGTTCAAAAGAAATACCTGCGTAAAACAAAGGAAAAAATTACGAATTACTAATCAATATAAAACGTTAAAAAACGCAATATTTGATATTTATAACACAGACCATTTGCTGAAATAAAATATGAAAATGAAATATTTCAGCATTAGAAACAGTTTATATATAAATGGGATATATAAAAGTCAAGGAAATGGCATAGTAACTTACTGGTAAGATTGTGACAACTCATGGGATAGCAGTATCAGTGTATAAGAAAATTAGCAGAAGGGGTAGAGGTAAGCCATGCTGGTGATGGAGGTTACAATGTAGCTGGCAATACACCTGTTGTTCCACAGATTCAATAACTGATACGTTAAAAATACAATAACACTATTATTGATTATTAGTTTAGGTTATATAAACGAGCATCAGCTGAACTGACTGGTATCATTTGTTGTGAAATGAACTAAATTTTATCATCCGTTGGTCAAGATCAATACCTTAACACATGATAATACAGTTTTGACAGCGCATGCATTCAGTGACCTGTTCACCCCAGTGTTACCAAAAGGGTACGTTGATGGTAATCAAAAAAAAAAAAAATAAAGGAAACATATAAACCCAAACAAAGGCGCCATTATTGAAATGCAAACTAAAATAAATGCATTACACGACCGCCGCAACCATATACATAATAATAAATACTTCTTCCTTTCCCTTATGAATTTTTTCATTCGTTCTTCGAATCTTTGTAGCCCTTTAGACCAACGTCTGGTCAAATCCCTACATACATCTATTGAACAGTTACATTGCCCGCAGGAAGAATCATGCATACTTTAAAGTATTCTTAGTTGACTCCTTAAAAAGTAACATATTCTTAGCCAATTTTAGCTATACATTACAATGTTGCCCACCCATTAGCATTAGTTTTGGTGCTAATGGAAACCATATTTTTGCTAAATGTATTATTAGTCAAAAGTTGGCTACTGCCTTCAATGTCTCTTAGAATATCCATATTGTGTGGCTATTATAAACCAAATCAAGATAACCGAATCATTAACCAAATGTTGTCTGTCAACCTCATTGTCTTGTACCATGACGTACATATCCGACCTTTTACGATAAATGTATACTTAGCAAAACGTTGGCTAGTGTCTACAAGGTCTTTTACGTACCTTACATGCACGCTGTTAGAAGCCCAAATCTATGTAACTATGATTATCCAAATCTGGTTATCCACCTCACATTCTCTTTCCACAATGTACATGTATGCTTTGCCAATATTTGGCTAGTGTTTGCAATGCCCTTCAGTATGATCTTCTAGCATGGATTTGAGAACAATATAACTGTATGATTAGCCAAATGTCGCTATTCATCTCAATGTCTCTCAACCAAATGAGCATGTTGTTAGCCAAGGCTTGGCTACTACCTGCAATGTCCTTTAGTATAACCTAAGCGGTTTGACTTTAGAAACCCTAATTTGGCTAAAGGTATCTTTAGCCAAATTCGAGTTACCGTTGTTGTATCGATTTTAATAACATACGTGTATGGCTCGTAGGGAGTGATATCAAGTTTGCTTAATTGTGAGCGTGGCCACAAATTTGCATAATGTATATGGCCTCAAATAGAAAATATTGGACAAACATATTGGTGGCAATCTATACAAAATCTCTGAAACTGAAGTTTTATTCTTATAGCTCTTACTAAAACCTAAATTTAATACATAATGTTTGTCAGAGATTTGGACCAACAATAAGACTAATGTATACAAAGCCTAATGAAAAGACAAAGTTTTAAAACAAATGTTTAAATTTATTCAATATTTATTTACACACCTAACAAATAAGTTAAAGGGTGCATATTGAAGATAAAACTTAAATTGAGGAATATAACATATGTATGAAGAAAACAATGTGATGAGGTCTGAATTTTAATTACACTATGAAAATTATTTTGGCTAGGAAACAAGCACTAATTAAGGAAAACGAATTGTTAAAATCTGAGTGTCCGTTTTTGTATCGTATTTACATAATAAATATACACACAAGATAAACTTCATTGAGGTCTTGTGAGTGATTATACTGAATAAAAAAATTGCGTTTCATCTACATCATATGAAGAAAAAGGCCCATGATTACACATGTGTGCAGTGATTCCATATTTATAAAACAATATTTGCTTTCACATTAAATATTGCACTTTTGTCAATCTCTTTATCGTAAGTGACATTTTTTTTGAATGAAGAAACCATACAGTCTACATGCATTATATTCTTGAAGTATCTTGTCAAGAATCTAGATGATCTTGATAACTCCTTGAATTACGTCATTTTGTGTAGTTCAAATGCTACCTCATGGGCCAAAATTTCTCATCCTTGAGGTATAGTGCATAATTTCCAATAGTATACTTTCTGTCGGTGCGTGTCGTCGACGTTCACATGTTCCTTTTCGAGTTGCCTATATATGAAACATACGGGTCACTATTTACAAAGCAGAAATATTACTAATGTAATTGTGTTTTATGGTAAATTTAGTTAGTCTTTTGAATGACGCCCGATGTTTCGGTACTGATTGGTTTATGGTTACAAGTGAATAATTTATTATTTTCTTTCATAGTTTTCAAATTGTATTTCAGAACTAAATAGGTTTATAACATATCATGACCATCCAAATGTGACCCTGATTGTGATATTCAGCATATACTTTAAGAATTTGTTTTATTCACTTAGTTTTATTCCTCCATTACAAACATCTTTGTAGTTGGAGAACAGATCAAACATGATGATATAATTTGATCCAGATATTGTAAAACGACTGAATGTATTACATGCATTTTCATATAAAAATTCGTTGATTTATTTCAAAGGCGTTAAAATAATATTACCATTTGAGGAAAGGATGAGATAAAATACTCAACGACCTTCATACAATTTTCGACCGTGGTATGCGGACAAAAGTATGGTCAATGCAAACGAAGTCTTCCGAGGTTTGTCCTTGTTTTTCATACAACTTTTAACTTATATTTTAGCCATCGACACATAACCTTGTCCAACAAAATTGAGGTCTGCATTTGGTATATGACAGACATTTTGATAATCATACGGTTCATTTCAAGTTCATTAATCCATTTTTTTTCAAACGGCTCTTTAGTTACAATACCATCACAAGAGTGACAGAAAACTCCAACTATTCACCACTGATGTACTTGGAGTATGGAGGCAAACAAAATTGTCTGCAACATGTCTGCAAGTGGTAGCATTTATTTATACTATGTTTGTTTCACTTAGCTCAAACAGTTTCAAGTATTAGGGCAGAAAGGAATGCATTTAATAAAGTTTAAAATATTGAATCATGACCTTAAGCTCTTCTTTTCATTAACATCTCTCAAAGAGTTTTAAAGCTGTAGAGTGCAAAAAAGTAAAGAAAAGACGATACATGTGCTTGTTCTATGACAGCCTATAATATTATGCTGGCTATTCCTCAATTAGTTTCATAGAATAAAAAAATGGACTTGTTACACAACTGTTACTGAACCCACTACAGAAAAATGAATTACGTGTCGGTATTCGTCCTTTCGAACCATTTCTAAGCTATTTATCAACCGTAAATAATACTGCCATAGTCATACGACTGATCACTGAATCAGTTACCCATACGTTTGTCATTATTGCATTCAAGGTAATAAGAAATATTTAACATACACACCAACTTTGATCATCGCCCTAAATAGTAGTCTATACATTGTGATGAAGGGCCAACTTGTAAAATGATAATAACTACATACATCAATCACATACCCAAAAAAGAAAATTACAAGTAATATTAGAAATAACTAAGATAAATAAGGTCTGCAGTAAGGAAATCCCATCATATAGAAGTCTTAATGATTTTGATATTTTTGACTGCGCAAATAATTACAAATTGCCTCTTCTTTCACTGATTCAGAATCTGGCAGCTCTGACAATTTTAAGTTTGAAAAATTCTGTTAAATGTTATAGCAAATATACTCCAATAAAACATATATAATCAAATAAAAAACATTACCATACGTGAACAGAGACCTAAGGAAATAAATATATAGTAAGCATATGTTGTTTAAAGTATACACTTGGTTTAGATCATTAAAAAGCCTGGAAAAACTATAGCAAGCAAATGCATTAAGAGCGCTTTGCAGGGGCACTAAAACTAAGAACTTCTAGTCAATTTTAAATCCATAAATTTCTAATAAATGTTATGATGGTCAAGGTTTAGTCATATGACCATCTCACTCATAGTACAAACATTTTAAATAATTACAGAAAAATATGTGAAATTTTCAATAATTGTCATGTATATGTGGCATTAGAATGTGGTAAGGACTTGATCCTTTTACCCATGAATGTCGAGGCTATTAAGCATATTATCAAGAAGGATACATTTAATTTAAGCAGGTAACCAAGAAGAAGAGATTAAAATGATAAACGTTTATATATAAAATGCTACAGGACGGGATCAAATTTATTTTATACTCTTAAAAGCTGGTGAAGTAGTCTTTTGGGGCATATTAAAGAAATAACCAACAAATCTATACAATTAAATATTTTCCTGATCGTCCGAAGGAAGCTCAAGTAGTCACAATTTCAAAAAGTTCACTGCTTTTGATAAAAGTAATTATAAACATGCAAGCTTGTGATTTGCCATATATGACAGACCATTATTTTAATTTTCCTTTTTTAACTGGATGTAGGCTCTTGATGAAAACAAATATATAGCTGCAGTCGTGATGGACTTAACCCAATGCTTTGACTGATACATGTTATCCTTATTTGCAAGTGAAGGGTTTATGGTATGTCGGATGACTGGGTCTCTTACTGAGCTATTTGTCAATTCGTAATGAGCAAATTAAGTTGCAACGCGTCTTGAGTAGTTGGTCTGAAATTCCAAAGGCGGTCCTCAGAAGTCGATCCTTGGAACATTACTTTTCGTATTATTATCAATGATATCTTATATTTTGTTTCATGTGGCTTATTATGTAACTATTCCGACGATAACACTTTGCATTTTTCCTCACTTGACGCAAAGTCGAACATTCTGATTCGCTGGTTCAATGCTAACAAATAGCAAACCAACCCAGAAAAAATTTAATGCACTACCTGTGGGTTAAAAGACATTCAATATGAAGTTTGTAATGAAAGTAAGCAGTGCGATCATAAATTGTGACAAATGTTTTAAACTGTTTGGAATTTACATTTACTATGAACCCCAATATCACACACAATTAATATATCTCTGTAATAACGCATCAAGGCAACTGTCTTGAAACATATTTGTTTAAAGCTAACTAGACTGAACAAACTGACGATACATTTATCCTCTGCAATTAGAACTTATTCCCTTAGCCTGGCATTTCGATAGCGACACCTACACTACCAAAGGTGAAACAATACAAGAGCGTGCTCTGTGAATTGTGTATGACGATTTCACAAACAGCTATTATAAACTGTTCCTTATGGCAAATATGTCAACTCTAAATGAACATTGAAGTGGAAGTTGAGGCTCTAGAGACTTTCAAAATGCCGAACAAGATTGCTCCCAAATATTTTGAACAATTTGTTTTGTTTTAAACACAATGAATATAATTTTAGATATTCAAATATTACTGATGTATCTAGAACTAAAACCTCAAAATTTGGTGAAATTATGTTGGCCATTCAATCGAATGTGCTCAAGAAATTTAGACAGAAATTAAATGCTAATTTATTTAGATCTTTAATTATATCTTGGAGTGGTAAAGACTAGACGTAATATATATCAATAACACTTCCACCCTACCATGCCGTAATTACAGTTAATGACACTTCCACACCACGCATCCAAGATGATGTTTGTGTTAGCTTTAATTGTTTATAAGTCCTTGTCATCTCCCCTACTCTTTGCTCCTTTCTTTTTCCGTAATGATATGCTGCATCGCATCATGCTTTTAGTCTTAATTTTTTAGTTTTGTTTGTCCAGTATTTTATTAAAATAAAAACCTTCTAAAATATGTTATTAATTTATCCATCTACTAAATTCATCTTTCCTCACTGACATTTACAATGCTTGCTAAATCCTGTCTCAAGTTGTGTTGCATGTTTTGTCCAAAACGTATTTATGTATTATGATGTATTTATATGTCTTGCTAATCATTCATGGTGTAATGTCTCATTTGTTTTATGCAATGTCAGTAAAAAGCTCATTAGAGCTTATGTTGAATTGTTATTTGAAATCATGCCGTTGTTAAAAAATCGACCTCGTCTCACTCAATCAATGCTGATATAGTTTCTTTTTTATATAGCCTAATTCATTTTATTATTTCATTTTCAAAACCAGCGTAAAACTACAGTGCCATAAATGTATTTCCTACATAAAATGTCCACATTTTCTTGCAATGTTCATTTCCAATTCTCTATTTCAATCTTTGAATCATAATTTCCTAGTAACTTCACCTGGATCATGGCTTGCCACCTCTGTGGCACATCGTTATAAGCTAAAATTAATTCTTTTGGAGGAATTGTTCTAAATTAACTGCGGTATGTAAAACTTCATGTTCCAGCTACGACATATTTGAACCTTAAGGTTGTATAAAATGTCAATATAGAACAAGCCCCGGTACCTACTCCGTTTTTTTCAGTCGGTTCAATAATAGTTAGTATTAAATAAATGGTATTGTCCTGTGACTTTGCATGAAATGAACGGATAAATGGCCAGCACTGTATATCGGACATTCAACGTACAAATATATTCATCACATGTTTCTTTTTTGTACTCTACAATCTCTAACTCTGAGCGAAGTTTGTGAAGTCATGTACTTAAATTCAATATTTCAAAAGTCTGTAATGTTTTCCTTTCTGCCATAATATTATAAGAATCTTGACACTCACTCAACATGTATGCTTTTCATAAGTCCCTTAATTTAATTATTTTTTTCCCGGGAAAATACATCCTAGTTATTGTGTAAATACAATTCTCACCTGATGGCATAATGTTTCTCATATACTTGTTATGTTCATTAGTTTAATTTGTATCTATAATCTAAACCCTTTCAGTTACATGTTAGGTGTGCAAAAACATGCTTAGTAATTTTAAACAAATGCTTTTAAAACTTAAACATTTTCTTGGTTTCATATCCATCGAAGTTATTGCTTTTCCAACTCTCTGTTAAACATGTTCCATAAACTTTACGCTTCAGTAAGAGCGATAAGAAAAACAAAACAGTTTGGGAGCTTTTGAAATAGACTGCCTCCAATATGTTTGTTCAATATTTACTATTAGAGACCAGATGCAGTACGTGAATTTGTGGCCAAGAATACAAATAGCCAAAATTGATTTTTCAACCCTATTAGACTTCAATGTATGATACAAAACTATATATAACAATGCCTACACAAATGTGGATAAAGATACATTTAGCCAAATTTGAATTTCGAAAAGTATACCTTTATCTTATGCTAAAGGGCATAGCCGTCACTTGCCAAATCTTGGCCATGCATAGATACAGTTAGATGGATAGCCAAATTTGGCTATTAATAAGGTAAACTGGCTCTAACAACCATACATATAGGTTATACAAAATGACCATGCAGACACTAGCCACAAGTTTGATAAGAACACATTTCTTCTAAATTTGTTTTCTGCCAAACTGCCATACAAGTGCATAACGGAAAGAGAAAGTGAGGTAGATAGTAAAATTTGGCCAATGATACAGTTATCTTTATTTGGGTTTCTAACAGCCATACCATAGCCAAGGTTTTGCTAAGAATAAATTTAGCAAACTATTGTTTTCCTCTTACGAGCCAAGAGAATGTTGTGAAAAGCAATTTTGTAACAAATAGCAAACTTTGGATAAGTATACATTACTTGTTAACGAGTCAAACTGAGAATACTTATCCAATGTCTGACTCCTTTAAAGTCTGTCTTGTTCCTCCTGAAGATAGTAAAACTATTATATTAGTTAAAGTTAGAAAAATGACCAGACTTTGGCCAAAAGGACGACAAACATTCTCATATATGAAAAGAATCATATTAAGAGCATTTAGTACTTTGGTCCAGGAGATTTGAGTCCACAGTAGAGGCCTGATTTGTCTAAATGGAAAACACAAGTTAAAAAAAAAAAGCTGTGGTATACATTTCCTAATTTAATTACAAATAATGTGTTATATCGTGTACACACAGTTGGCATTTACTGCAAATTACAGATTCATCTTGCTAATTAGATCTGCTATTTTATTTACACTTCCAAACATTGGCTTCCAGAAGTAATATATTTACTGAGCAATTTAATAGTTAGACGTTCTTTACTAATTTCGCATTTTTCATAAAGATAACACACATATAATTATTCATTAATGATTTATATTGGCATGTTTGTGTTGGAAATATACCTCACGTGTTATTTGAATATTATATTATTTGCTGTATTGTCGACCTGGAAGTTTCCTTTTTTATTTTCTTAATTTTTATCAGTGTTTTGAAAGTTTTGAACGTTTACATGGAATTTGTTTGTGCAAGTATAGGAGGTAACTTTTGCCTAGGGAGGTCTAAGTTTTAATTCAAACCGGGTAAGGAACAGATGATCGTTATAACTTGAACTGATATCATACTAAAGTTGATTTATCTGAAGAAAATACCACAAAGCATATCTTGCCATTGTTAAGAACATGTTCAATTAATAAAACAACGATATATGTGCATTGCATACTGAGCAACTAGTATACAACAGTTTACCATTGCAAGTCTTAACCTTGATGTCCATGCAGTCTGAATTATTATCCCTATGTTAGCTAAATTGTAAAGATGTTAAAATAAACATATGAAAAAGACGGTATTTATCATAATAATTAATTTTGCTCAAGAAATAATCGCGTTTTTGGTATCACTTGGAATGTATAAGGAACAGGGGACTTACATGTACATTGTATGTTGTTAATGTTTTTTTTTTGTTCTTTAAATTGCTGTTGGATACCACCATGAAGGTGTGAAATCGATATCCAACAAACTATGCAGTGTACACGATATTAGATCACAATTTTTTTAAATGGGCTGAAAGATCTATGCAACATATATTCAATTATTTTTAAATAATGAAGAAAATAGTACTAATTTATATCAATAAATTGGTTTGTACATTGGAGAGTAGTATTTACGTAAAATATATTTCATTCATCAGTATAGTTTCATGCGTTGCTGTGGACGCAAATGCAAGGTTGGATTTTCTAGCTATAACCGCCATTGGAAGCCCTCCACCATTTCTGATTTCATAAATGGCTGGGTGAGGCATGCTGTAGTTTGGTCTTCAAGCACTGCTTTAATAAATTGTCATCTCGATTTTTCGAAAGAACAGTGAAACAATTTAGTTCGTAAGTTTCAAAACAATAAGAGTGTGTAATAGGTATAGTCATCACCGACCTCACCTTCGTCGTTGTCATCATAATCATCACAGAATAATAAGTGAACAAATCCTAAGGCATGCTTCCATAACTGTTTACTATTAACATCAAAATTTCATAAAAGGTTATATCGCGGACAAATAATTAGCGTAAAGTAAGCCTCCTGGATTCTTATCCTGCCAGGTCTGAGCAAGGCTGGAACCAAAGTCTTTGTGGGAAGGAGCAGGCTGACAAAAGCACTTCTTCCATTTGCATTCAAACACCCCGAACCTTTGGAACACACCTTGCTTCAATGCACCACTGAAAAAAAGTAACAGATAGATATATAGATAAACAGACAGATAGATAGATAGATAGATAGATAGATAGATAGATAGATAGATAGATAGATAAATGGATAGATAGATAGATAGATAGATAGATACATACATACATACATACATACATACATACATACATACATACATAAATACATACGTGCATACACACACATTAATATATAAATATCAGCATAAAATACAACTGCCAATATATATATATATATATATATATGTATATATATATATGAATCGAAATACTACACAGCTATCGTCTTAAATTTTGTTAGACAATCAAATCTTGTCATTTGTATAATGAGCTTTTAATAAGTTATGAAACCTGCTGTGATTCTATATGTCATGAGAGAGAGAGAGAGAAAGAGAGAGAGAGATATTACGAGATTCTGTCCACATTCGGTTCCTTTGGCTGCACCGTGATGTTCAGGCATGTATTCTCCTGTTGCTAGTTCTGTACACCTCATTAAATGGCATACATACGCAGGAGCAGTCTTTGAAAGAAGACATACAATGAATTACAGTTCGAATTTTATGAGGTCATATAAATATTCAAGGGCCATTGAAATTTCAATTACAATGGACAAGTACAGAATCTAAAATGAATCACGCATAATAGGATGTGATTAGCAAGTTTTGGCAACTCACAGGATTGAATTCTTACTCTCTCTCTTCTAATTACCTGATTGTGCTAAGAATTGTCATAAACTGCAAGCTACGGTTTCATTATTCTTCGCAATTTATATAAATGCTTTAAAGTTCCTATCTGAATTTATATTACACGATCTACTTGACAATATATACGTTGTAAAGAATATATAAATTAATGCTTTTCTGTCTACATTGATACAATTAAACCACTAATGGCTGGGAATGAATGATACACTGTTTCAAAACGAATCATGAAACACTAAACACTCGTGGAAGCAATTGACCTACACAATCAAAAGACAGTTTAAATAAGTGCCCTGTTGATTTAGTATATATCAAATAAAAATTGGAGATCTCTGCAATATGACATCTAGATAGATATATCTGGATGTGTCAGTAAAATATTCCTGGGTAACATCAAGAACAAAGAAAATAAAATACATTCAAGCTTTTAATGTGCTAGACAACAGTAAAGTTCTTGACAAATGCAAAGTGTCAAGCGATGATAAAGATAAGCACGGTGTTGCTAAGTTTCCGATAGAATACAAATACACAATTATGTTGAAATATTAAAATAATATATGCTTGTATTGTTCAAAGATATCAATTAAAAAAAACAAGAAGATGCGTAATTACTTCACGACAAATGTTATATTAAGCGAGTCATGCAATTGTGGTTATTAAATAATGATTAATGAAATGTCATACTGAAACTGTATCATTAGAATGCACTTTTGAAACATGTTTGTTGAAAAAGCAGGATCAAAACTACCGCTTTATTAAGTAGTTAAACAACGAATAACTATTTGAACACAGTTAACTTGTGTATGTTGTTGCATTTATAGAACAATGAATATGGTTGAAAGTGTACAATATATGTGTTATAAATTTATTTACTTTGAAACTTCTAGTATGGTGGGTCTATATTATTCAGGGGATGATAATTCAATGTTTCCGGTCTCCTGGACGTCCGATAGTGTTTGCATGTCAAATGGAAATTTCCTGTATTTATAATTTTGTACAAAATATGTACAGTCCTAAACAAGGTGAAAGGATGTAACGAACGATTCCATATCTCGTCCCTAGATAGCCTGAATAGTTTCCAAAAGCAAATATCATCACGCAAAAAAACTAAATTTGCACTAAAGTTACCCAAAGAATGAAATTGTGACCCAAAATATAACAAAAGTATTCAGTTCCTTAATATAACATTAGTACTTATAGTCTGAATACAAATTTGAATGGTTTTTGTTTTGTGTTCTGATGGTATACATAAAAATCACCAACCTACCTACTTACCAAACCACCCAACAACACATCGAATAAACTACCTACCAATTACGGTATGGCTCCAAGAACACAATCTATAAAAGATAGCATTAGTGTTTACGATGCTAAAGAAAAAATACCATCGTAAGCAGAAAAAAGAGAAACGCACGTGTATTTGTTTTATTTGTTTTAACAATCACTGATGTTCGTATCAACATGACCAGGTATTGTCTTGTTAGAACCTCCATAACAGAAGATTACTGGATGAAATTCCTAGGCTGTGGGTAATTTTGTAGCGACAGCCAGTAATGCAATCATATAGTAAACGAATCTTAGTCTTCACAATTGAACATTACAGTGATCAAGACTGTAGTAATAAATGCGTTAATACTGCTATCAGAGCCGTGACAGTCCAAACGCGTCAGTCCTAAACGAGGTGAACGACTATTTACTGGAATTACGCAGGAAATATTTTTTTGTGGTTGGCTGGGTTGTTTTTTAAATAGGAAGGTCTACCATGGACTGCATCTGTAAGATCTAACTCATTGATAAAAGCCACAAATCCAACAAGCTAGTATGGATCGCCTGCGTCGACCTAAGTGCTGTTTTTTAGTATTAGCCGTGAGTATTGCATTTCCAGACAATGTTGAAGCCCACCTATTCAAAAACCATCTATGCCAACACACATAACTGTGGTAGAATATATAACGAAAGTTCACAATATTTGCATGTCAAACCATGGATGCGCCATCATGAAGAACGGATTCATGTCATGAAAGTCCTGGATAATGGATTGATCTGCATATCATATTCAGCCGGGTAGAGCTATCGATGCCAATAAATTTATCGACATTGATTATGCTGACAATGTCGCACTAGAATATTATTTGCAACAGTGGTTTCTCATAGACATAGACATTATTCAGGAAAAAGCGAAACATTGGGGCTTTGTGTTCAACTGGAGTCAGACTGACACCATATGCTGAAAAGAATCGTGGATTAAAGGCATCAATCAAGGTAAAATTCCATCACAAAATGTCATAAGAATTGTTCCTACAAACTATAATGACAGGGACACTCAAGGAAGAGGAATATTGATAACTGTCCAGAATAAAATAAGATTTACAAAGTGTATTGATTTTACCACAGACTGTGAAACTGAATATGTCAAAACGTCACTTAAATTGAAACAGACACTATATGTTAGAATTTTATATATGCCTAAAGCAAACATCACTACCACTGATAAACTCGTTGATTCAGTTAGGCTCGTAAATGCCTCTATACCCAAGTATTTGATAATCAAAGGAGATTTCAAGTGACCGGACATAAATTTGGACACTTTCACCGTCTATAGTGACCCCAAAGTCCAAGACAGGAACATCCAGCAAACACCTAGTAAACTTTATGAGTGAATTCAACGTTGTACAAATTCACGAGGATCCTACTCGTAATGATAAACTTCCTGGTCTTGTATTCGCTAATTCAACGCTGATCAAATCATCTGTTAATGCTCCTGGGATATCAAATCATGACATGGTTATTGTGGACTCGGACATCAAATCTGCCTACAACAACCCGAAACCCAGAAAAATACGTCAGTCTTCTAGAGTTCATTGGGAATCGATACGCATAGACTGCAATAAAATTGTCCATGAAATCAATCAGCAGTATTCACAAGATAACACCACAACCTATAATGAAGACCTATGGTCAACATTAAAAAATGGAATCCTAAAATCCGTGGAAAAAACTGTATCCTCTAAAATGATTCGGATTAGACTCAAACTACTATGGGTCAACAGGAACTCCTTTAGGTACTAAAGAAAAAGACACGACAGTACAAACTAGCAAAGAAGCATAACAGTTCAACAAGTTCAGGCAATTCCAGACGGAAACCACAAGGCAATGGGGGGGGGGGGGCAGAATGGGACCATGTCAACATAGTTATTAGTAAAGGAATACTGAAAAAGATGGGCAAACAATTGTGCAAAATATGTCCAAATAAAGAAACAGGACAACATCGATACAGGACATCTCATGCAGAAATGCAATCTTATTACCGATTCTAAAACCAAGGTTTACATCTTATTCGAGGGACTCACTTCAGTCATTACGATAAATTGCGACGTTCCATTTTCCAACACTTATACATCGAAATTAAGGTCTTCCACGAACAACTACTTAACATAAAAATATTTAAGTTTATGGGAACTGATAACATACCCAACATTCTCCTGAAAACGTGCGCAGATGAACTTTCGAATGGTGAGCGCGAAATGGTTCAACTCGCAGGCATCCAATGAGTGGATAAATGTTCACATTTCTCCTTTAAGAAGACACTTACCAGAAAAACTGCAGATCGGAATCTTTAACGTGTCTGTCATGTACAATTGTGGAACATTTCATTTTACAACCAAATGATGAGACTCTTCGACACACACATAATCCTTACTAAACAGAATCTTGGATTTTGACCATTTTATTATGAACCAAAGCTACTGTTCACTTTATCTCCCATAACCGAAAAGAACAAGTTGATGTAGTAATATGAAACTTTTCTAACGTTTTAACTCAATTCGTCACGACAAACGTGTTCATACAATACATTGCTACGGAATGCAGGGTCCACTCAAACAAAGGCTATCCTCCTTCTTAATGGACAGAGTCATGAACGACGTCTGTAAAGGCCAATAAGAGAACACCGTTACAGTAGACTCTGGTCTACGTCAGAAGACGTTACTATGCCCTGTTGCTCGTGTGCTACCTAATTAATCATCCAAAGTGCATCTCCTCACAAGGAAGGCTCTTCGCAGATGATTTTTTTACTCTACGAAACCATAAAAACTAGATCATGTAATCCTACAAAACGACCTCGTCGAATGGGAAAAGTGGGTTTCAACATGGGGCATGCAATTTAATACTAAGAATAATATATGCTCAGGATTAGAAACAAATCGTCGAAATTCTACCAAATATTCAACACCATTCTCAACAGTTACATAGCAGCAGATATATATTGGGTCCGATCAACAATAGAATATGGCTCATCTATATCGGACCCCTACCGCGCTAATGATATACAATCCATCGACATGATTCAGCGCTAAGATCTCGTGATGAAGAATGTGTATCCAGGATGATACAGGTTATAAAACTCCCTAGCCTTCTACAATGACGTGATCCCAGTAGGCTCACTTACCTATTCAAATAGTGAAGGTATGGTACCAGCAATATATATCGCTTATTGCGTGGAATTAATCCATAATGACACATCAAATAAAAAACTTACTCAGACTTTGAAACTACACTTGTTTAGAAAATCAGGTACTAAGAATTATACATGTTTTGATGTTAAACGTTCTAGTACTGAACAATGTAGGAACTATTTATAAAAACTGTTGTGTAGTGGAACCACCTGGAAAAGAGTTATGTGAGCGCAAATTCAGAGGAAGCTTACAGTGGAAGCACTCCATGCCACCTACTAAGATACGAACGCCAACATCCCACCCCGTAGTAAAGTACCAGAACTGATGTTTCCTACGCACAAATACAAATACATACTAACATCCAAACTACCAGTCCATAAACCATCATATCAGCACAAATACCACAGTGGCATGGGGTGAGAGAGATTGGACTCGTTTTCGTATCTCGGCCTCTCGCTTCTCATCATAGGCAGCGGTGAATATAATCCGAAAGTGTGTGTATAAAAACATATATATATATATAGTATATATATATATATATATATATATAGTATATATATATATATATATATATATATATATATATATATATATATATAGATAGATAGATAGATAGATAGATAGATAGATAGATAGATACAATACGTGCTCAAAGATCAGCCTTGTTACAAAAGAGCGATTGTATTACACATATTTTACCGGTCTCGCTCCACGGTACATATATTATACTTGGATGCATGCAGCAGTCAGAGATAAAAATAAACAATCATTTGACAATGATGAATCTACAGCATCCTCCGCAGCATAGGCTTCTCAAGAGATCATTGACATAATGAATGAACCGTCGGTCAGAAACAGATTAAGATCTATACGCGAGCAGGACTTTGACCACGTTTTCTAGAGCATCTTTTGTTCTGTATTACGTCCGGGTACATAAAGCTACACGTGGATGACCACCGAATGGTTGTTGCAGATGCAACTCAATCCGATAGGTGGAGCAGGATTTTAAGGAGTTCAAATTCCGATTACACACTGCATGGCAAACGATACCGGTGCTGACTTCATTCATTCATTGGCAGAACGATAACAACTACGGCGACGATGTTAAAGACGCCACTGATGCCTTAAATAAAATCATCCAGAATGCAATCCGCTCATTTAATTATGTTACTTAAACACACTACGCAGCATTCGGGCGTTAGTCGGGCACACTAACCACCGTCCCACAGCAGCTCTAGTATACACTGCGTTAGCTGCAAACAATCTGCCATCATTATAAGCATTTTAGTTTTCCAAACAAAATATGCTGCAACTAAAACATCTAGGTGTATCATAATCATTGACAGAAAGGAACTAGTTTATCTAGTATTGAATGTTCGAAAGTTTTCATCAATTGGCTTTTAAAGCTTTCCTTAGTATGAACATCAAAGTAAAATATCTGTTTCGCATTCTTAATGAACATTAAAATAGGCAGATAGGTGTCAGAATGGCCGACAGGCGGAACACAAGGATGGCGCATTACGCACATCTCATATTAGTTGCACATGCTTAATGTTGTAAATAAAAACCAAACAACTTTCTGTGGACCGACTTCTTCTGATATTCTACTAAGAATTATTGCACTATATTTTTTCCTTGATGTATAAAATCACACAAGGTCACTCCATTCCACACGCACAGTATTAGACACAAGATATATACCTCAGAGCATTTAGAATTGGGTCCAATAAGCAAACGACACTGCTTTGTAGCATTGTACACAACACCTGCATCTTTTGTCAAATGCTGATAATATTCATGGATGTCGTATCTACTACCCGGTACTATCACGCACTTTCTGAAAAGCGAATAAATTGTTAATATATATACTAATATAAGACCAATGGGACCATGATGAAACAATTGCAATTATCACTGGACCCCAAATGTCAAACGTGTTACATTATGGGGAGCACGCAATTTTAGCATTAGTACATAAACAACATAAGTGCCTGTTATATGGAAAATAATAGCCTGTCCATGCATTTATGCAGACATAAATGCACGTATACATACATACATACATACATACATACATACATACATACATACATACATACATACATATATATATATATATACCTACCTACCTACCTACCTACCTACCTACATGCATGCATGCATGCATGCATGCATACATACATACACACATACATACATACATACATACATACATACATACATACAGACAGACAGACTTACATAGATACATATATACATGAGCGTTTTCTGCAATTAGTGCGAGATAATGTTATTACAGAATACATGGATGAAACGAAACCGTTTCGTTAGGTGATATTAAAGTGAATAAATCTTACGTTCGCAGTGGTAGAAAACTTAATGCTGTTATAAGTTTCATTAAACCAGTGACTTGATATAATCATTTTAAGAACGTCAAAAGCAGGCGAAGAAGACATGCAATAAAATATCGATGAATTGACGCGACAACTATGGAAACAGGAATAATGCATGAAGTTCGTTTACTAAACTCTCAACTAAGAAGAACTTCGCTGTCATAGAATTTTAAGTCTTCTGTCACTACATCGACACTAACGAGACACCAGCAGTAGCAACGACAATAACCACAATACCTGAAGGACTTGTTTGTGACAAGGTTCCAACATAGACGAACCTGATGTTGAAATGCACATGAAATTAGAATCAAACTCGACGGACATTTTGAACCTTTCCTAGTTCTCTCAGAAAAGAAGCATCCCTTCATGTATAACATAACAAAATGGAAACAAATCCAGCCAAAAGCATATATTTTATATCTTATCAATAAAATGGAAATAACAAAATAACGGAATGAATACGTTCATTTTCTTAATCTCAGGATTAAAACTTACAACAAAAGTTCAAATATATCCCCCTAATACCTTGGTTCTTCCAACTTCTTTGCTTTGAATGGAATACTTCTTCAGCTTCTCTTAGAATTCAGATTCTTTGCTGCAATGGGCTCTAATGCTTATAACTGACATTAGTTTACCTTTTTTCTCTTTCGCAACAGCCAGCGGAGACCAATCTATTTTTGACATTGGCACACGTAGTGTTACTTTTATATACGGGCATCGTTTCTTCTGTTTATAAGGTT
>JAECUM010044831.1:0-11115 GCA_016617855.1 Megalonaias nervosa | reverse complement strand
GCTGAAATCTATGAAATGGCGAACGTAGAGGAATTTCGTTTGTGTCATCCCACGATATCTCTGGACTTATGAAAGATGGTAAAACGTAAGTCAAACCTACCAAAGGATGAGAGAGAGAGAGAGAGAGAGAGAGAGAGAGAGAGAGAGAGAGAGAGAGAGAGAGAGAGAGAGAGAGAGAGAGAGAGTTTGTGGTTGGTTGTACTCTTGCTAAAGCAGAATAATGACTTACATCAACTGTAAATATATTAAAATATTTTAATTACCTCTTGTTGGTTCGTCATTTTACTTAGTTTCTATTCCACATTAATTTCCATGAGTCGGTATCTGAATGGCGTAGCTATCCAAGTGTTGCTACTGATCTACTTTTATCATTAAAACCATCTTTCATATTTAAATCATAAGTGTGTATTATATTGATTTAATCAATGTGGAGAAAAATAGAAACCAAGAAAAGAAAACAATCAACTTGTCAATATGCAGAGGTGATTGTAAATAGCCACTAAAGGCATAGAACTACATTTTGTAGCGGACGCACTCGGGGATGTAAGGAGTTCATTCACTAGGTCAATACACTGCTGCCTGTAGCAAATCTGAACTCCGTTCAACGAGTAAATATATGTATTTTTATGTGATATAAATAAAATATATGTACAGTATGTACGCTGTATCAATGATATACGACTCGTTCTATAAATTTTTCATTAAAAGGAAACTCAGCAAGTTTCGTTTCCTTTTAATGAAAAATTTATACATCTCGTGGTATATCATCTATACAGCGTACATACTATACCTTATATATATATATATATATATATATATATATGTAGCAGCAACAGCAGCCTTGTATGCCATAGCCAACCCTTACACATACTTGTAGCCAGCATATCTATGTGCTCAGCAACAACAAAATATAATAAATATAAAGATACAGCGAAAATTAATATATAATTATAATGACCGGACATTTTTAATTTACATCTCTCGAGCACTTACTAGACTGGTCAGCTACAAAAAATGGTGTAAAAAAAATGCCAAACATTTTGGGGTATTGTTTTCAAACTGTTTAGGGGTTTTTTTTAAAATTAATTTTGGATTCCATCCGCATTTTAAGGCATATTTTAGGTTTCAAAGGTATAATTAAATTTTTATCTTTGTCGAGATTTTTGAGGTCTACAGCTAACCCTGTAGGTGGTAGGTTATTTTATTTTGATGGTCCTGTCTTCCCGTTAAAATGTTGGGACCAAACTATTGTTTTCACTGTTGACATGTGTACAATTTGGTCTCACATATTTGCATCGATGAATCCATATTTTTGTACGCTATTCCCAACCGGAAAACGATGCATGGAATCCTTTTCATCTCAATTATTTTTCCACCACAGTTCTTACAAATACAACAATAGACTTGTCATGGCGGCATATCTCTTTAATATTACTTGTCGTAATGACACTATCGCGTATGTTGCAATCAATCCTTTTGCTTACTACCCGGAAATGCTGCCTAATTATATTTACATGGGCGATATGGTTTCCAAATCAATGGCAGATTGGAATAGATTCTGTTAAGGTCCGTTGGATAGAATAAAGAATATAAATATACGATAAAATGTCATAATAGATCTACACAATTATTTTGTGTTAAAAAAAATGACAACAACGTCCACTAACGCAAGCCAAGGAAAGAATTTATACTGCAATTCTAAATGTTCAATTCCTTTCAAAATAGTAAACAATTTTGGGTGCATATTGAACTGGATACGTGGTTGATAGCTAAGAATCTGCAAAAACCAGATAATAATTCGGAACTACAAAAGCAAGGTAAAGGAAATTTTAAAATATAGTAGTTTGTGCTTTTGTTTCATACATGACCAATTTAAAGCAGATGTAGTTGATATGCGAAACGCTTAATAAAGGTTATAATTATATGTTAACAGTGAAATATTTTACTGAAAAAGGGTTACAAGCATGGGTAGATATATTACCAAACATTATTGTTGAATATAATAGGTTGGTTATATCACAGATCTATTGACATGTCGCCAATTGAAACCAGTATGTAAATAAGCAGATAAAAAGTATGGCCGAATATATTTATTTAGTTTTACAACAGTCGCTATGGTACAACCAAATACACACAGGCGAGAAAGCCAGAATCTCAAAATATGCTTATTAGTGCTGAAGGCATTGTTTCCTAATTTCTAGCAAGTTTTGATTTCCTGGGAAATAATTTTAGGGAACCCTGCAGTATATAAATAATAAGACCTGAAGGAAAAACATAGTGAGGGAATATGTTACGAGGAGGAGGAGTTACCTCCATGCTGTATTCAGGGTTTCTCATTCAGGATTGAGAACATTAAAAATAGGAATTGCTAGAATATGTAAAAGTATGCTAGTAAAATGGAAAAAGATGTGATAAACAGTTATATTATATAAAAGAACCAATTATATGTTTCATGTGTTATGAAATCAAGTCAATCGATGAAGTGGAAAGCTGCAATGCAAACTGCACACGATGGAACAATTAATCAAATGCAATGAATTCTTAGTGGTGTTCTTGTGGATGAGATCATAAAATCACAGAATACAAAAAAATAAAAATAAAAATGAACAATGAATTGGGGAATGTGGCAAAACTGTAACTAGAGGCTTAATTTACCTAAAACATTATATTGTAGTTTAACTGATAAAAAATAGTATCAAATGTAAGACGTAAGATTTGTAACTGTAAAAACTGCAGTACTATACAGAGGTCAGAACATTTGTTTTGTCTTCCAAATTGTGGAGGTAGCAATGGTCCCTTGGATAAATGTTTGATAAATTTAAAGGTAGTAAAAGTGTTTGTTGGTGGCAGTTTGTTTAAGTTGGCTTCATAAACACAGCAACATTTACTGGTATCAGAACTAGTGTAATAACTAAAAGTAGACTAGATCTCAATTTGATTACTACTCCAACTGGAAGAGAATTAACGAATTGTCAATGAAACTATAAAAGTAATTAGTTCAAAAGTAATTTGATTAGAGCTCTCAGCATGGTTTATTAAACTTATGAATTCATTTATATTTGTAATTAAAAAGTTTAAAGTCATCAACATCATTTGATTAATTTGTTTCCTTATCGAAGATTTTGAGGTACACTTATTGGAAAAATAGAAGGATTTCGGATGAGCAAAAGTACAGCCTGAGCTATCTATTAAACTTGGAATAGTATATGATACCTGCATATTAACTCAAGCACGTTTTATATATTGGTGTCACAAAACAAAATCTAAAACATAAGTAACAAGACTAAAATGGAAAGTAGAGACGAGAAATCTTTCTTTTGAACTACATGCAGTATTAGCAAAGTAAATACGCGCCCAAACAATTCTTTTTTAAAACAAAACTATATATGACGATAAATGCGATCAAAAATAGGAAATCCATTCATAGAGCTTGCAGACTGAGTATTACAAATTATTTTAAAAATAATCTGCATTAATGTCCAAAATAAAAAAAACCCCTAAAGTTTAACCGTGATAAATGTGAACATTGGTTTAAGGAATGCCCAATAAATATACTAAATATAAGATTTAGAATTGAATTTAATATATCACCTATGAAAAAGTAGAATCTTATAAAATCTGTTAGAATAAATAAGAGAGAAAGACATAATAAAGCAGATAAGTTAATGAGATCTGATAAAAAGGGTAAATGATCATTATTGTGGAGGAAAAGCTTTAAATTTCCATCAACTCAAATTAATTAAAATGAAAGAAAAGAATCTTTTCAGGCAGTGCAAGTGTTTGTATATCTGACATTACAAGATCACTTTAGATTATGCAACGAAACATCTAACACGGTAGATAAAATGCCAGAAACTAAAGACAAAATCCCATGGGTTTTTTGCCATTGTATTGTGTATGTTATAATTGTGTACTATGTCGCTTCTGTTTAGTTTACAGTATTTATTTTGGAGGCTTAATTTTGCAATAAAATCAAAATAAATAGTGAAAGGAACCTTTGATTTACTTTGGTAGTGTTTTATACTTTCAATTTTATACTTCAGTAATGTTCTGTCTCCTTAACTAATCATTCTTAATGTCATTAAATATCATAACACTTTAGTTAATTCCATGATCGATACATAATTTCTGTAGAATTTACACGTATTAACTGATTAATCTATTATATATACAGACCTATTAACCGTGTAGTTAATATATGTTAAAGTAATTACTTTGTTAGCAACATTTGTTCTATTAGGCAAACATAAACTGACACGAAAATTACAATAAACATTTTTATTCTTTCTTACATGTACATGTTAGATGGCAAATATATTTTAAGAAGGATAATGTAACTTTCTGTAAGATTGCATTTAATACTATAGAGTAGATGCATTTAGTTATGTTATTTATTTAGCCGTCATTTATCAATTTAAAGGTTATGAACCTTATTGTCATGTAGTCAAGACTCTTTGCCATCTTAAGCTGGAATATTTATGAAAATAAATTATTTTTTATTTATATGACTTAGGTTATGGTTTCCATCCATAATTTGTAGGCGTTTTAGTCTTTAAAATGCCTAGCTTTGACTAGATAACACATATTCGAATTGCAGCAACTGCATCGCCCATCCAGTCATAAATATTGATTGATATTTTGAGACTATGTAAACTATGATTGCATATTCGTAACTTTCAGTCTTCTATGTCAAACATCTTTTAAATTATTTTCAATGTTTTCGTACCTGTTTTCCAATTTCAGCTCGAGGTGGATCGTTTATCTTTTGTAAAGTTATGTTTACTGGTTATTTAGGACTCTACCCCATTATTGTCGGTTTGAAATACCGTAATGTTTGCAACAAAATGGTTGTTCTTTTTCTAAATAGTTATTAAAGTTGTAAGGGTCATGTTCCATGTAAAGTTTTCATTAACTTACAAACATCTTAAATAACGTTATTCTTGAACTTCAGTCCATTTGAATCACCGGCAGTTAATATTGTAAAGTTAAGATTATATTCTGCATCATGGTTTTAATGTTGACGTTTAAAATTAAAGTTCTTAAAAGTTATCAATCTACCACTTGATATTGAAATTATTAATTTAACCCTTACAGATAAAAAGATACCCATTTGTTTTAAAAATAGATGCATCCAGCACATTGTCTGTTAAGTGCTTATCAGTTATTTCATGATATGTTCCATCTTTTATACTAAGTTTTCATTCTAGCTTGTATTCTTCTATACAGTATACATTAATAGCACTGACGTTAAAATGATGTTCGAAGTCTAGAAAACGTATTCTTTTTATCCGTTTCAATAATGTACGATAACAGAAGGTTGTTCTAGTAAAGCGTTTGAAACTGCTGTTTATAAAAGTTTTATTTGAGATGATCAGGTTACCAACAAATGGCTTAACCTGCTATTTACATTTCCGTACTGGGTAGCACAGTTTTATTGTTATCATTTAGCACCAGAACTAGCATATTTGCATAAAGTTGGTCTTTGGGTTCATTAGATGCGATAAAGGAAGGCAAATATGGCACAAAAAGTAAAGACAGCGTGGAAATATAAGTTCTATCATTAGATACAACAGTTACAACCAGGTGTTTCTAATCCATCATCTACAATATAACACCAAATCATAATTGGTGTTTATTATACAGATTTGACATAATCTTTAAATGGTGTAAGACAAACACCTAACTATTTAAATAAGTGAACCTCTGATTTTAAAGACGAATATAAAATCGTAAAAATGATGTAGAAAGACCATTATAAAGTAAATAAAATAATATATAGCAAATAACAAAGTTGCAATTGAAAAATGCTAAATATAATGAGATGTTACGAACTAATAACAATAAAAGCTACATTACTTGGTCATCTAATAGATATAGAAAAAATAACATCAAGTGAATGATTTTTAAAATTCAACCGTTAGTTGAAAAGTTAAAACGACTGCACAATTAAACGAGTATAAGAATGGACACTGTTTATATAGATATTAGTACGATGGTAGCTTCTCTTGGTCAGAAGGCAGCTTCAATAGAGGTGATTAAACATGTTCGTTTATTGGAAATTTAATGAAGATATGAAAACTATTGCAGAATAGTTGCTTAAGTTTCAATAATTATTCTGAACATTATTCTGTTAGTTGACTTCAGTTTGAAGAATTCTTGAACATATTTTTTCAAATTCTCTTGCTGTATATTTAATCACCTCGTTATTTCTAGTGGCATTTATTCCTAATACAAATGAATCCGTTGACACTTGGCAAAGAGGAAATACGATCAGAAAATCTATATAGTTATGTCAAATGTATTAATCTGAAATGTATTGCTGAAATCTGCTAGCATGTCTGTCGGTCTAATTGTAGACATAGCTCTGAATTTTACTAACCATTCACACATCTCATCTCTGTCCGCGTCATGTAGTTTCCCTTGGGTTGTTGATTGTTCTCGGGATATTTCCCAGTTTATCCTACACTAAATATACTGGCCTCCATATATAGCATATCATGTGCTGACAATTGCTTTAAACCCCCGAAAGCAACAGAATCTATCTGAAATAGAATTCATTTTATCAACTGACAGAAGAAATTCTGTCCAATTTCCTGCAACATTCCTGCAGTAAAGGAAAAGCTAATTTTCTCGTCACAGTTTATTATGGTATCTCATGCATTAACATTATTCCATTATTGTACTTTTACAGCACAAATGGTTAACCAAGACCCATGCAACTCGTGCATATGTCAAATGAATGGACAAATTGTGTGCATGAGCATCGAACGCTACCTACCGGGTATCTACCTATGTGTTAATTTATTTATATTTTGTGCCTTTTTTGTTTGTTTTTCTTGCTGCCAGCACAGACTACAGCTTAACGTTATTTTACTCTCTCTCTCTCTCTCTCTCTCTCTCTCTCTCTCTCTCTCTCTCTCTCTCTCTCTCTCTCTCTCTCTCTCTCTCTCTCTCTCTCTCTCTCTGTGCTTATGTATATTCGTGATGCTTTACCCGAATTTCTCATTAATTCATCGTGAGTTTTTTTCGGACAATGTAGCATCAGTGACCGTCGCTGATGTGGTTCGTGATCGCTTTAGAACCATCCCTATGTGGCTGCATTTCTTTCCTTCATGTACATTGTTAATTATATAGATTATTGCAGTTTCTTATTCCACACAATACGGATACGTTTACGTGACACAGAATATCACCGTCCTTCTCAGTCGTGAGGTTTTATTAAACTGAAAAGTCCGGTGATGTTTTTCTTCTAGTTAGTGTAGTTTAATAAAAGAAGATTGGCACCACAAGATGTTTAACTTTTAGATACTGGAAACTGTTGAAACATACAATTTAGAGGAAAACAATATACCAGGAACAAAGTGCACTTTCATGGAACATGCATCACTTCTATTCATAAGTATAGTACACAAAACAGTTAGATTTCTATCATCCATTTTCCAATAGAGATAATACTATGATCAAAAGCACTTCTGTTAAATAAGGACACACGTTTCAAGTCTCTTGCGTGCATCGGTTACGATCTTTTACTTCTGTAAGTTCACATTTAAACCACTCTTGTATGTAAGGTGGATTCCATGCTAAACATATACTGCCCTTCCACCCACACACCGCTATCAACTGAACATACCCGTAGTTTTACTTATTATCGTTCTTGTCGCGGGCGTTTTAGCCATTTTTCATGTTATGATATACTATACATGACATAAAAAAAACCCTGTGGGTGGTATATTGGCCATATTGAAATAGACGAGACCATATTTCCCTCAATTCCTTTCATGAATCGAATCAAGAAATGGCGCTCAAAATGTTCATTGACAACAAAACATTCAGGAAGGAGGGGTTAAAGAGGTTTTCCCACGATTGCAGCCAATCAACAATTTCATGGGCTTATTTGGACGAATCAGAATCACATAAAGTGATATGTTCACTTGTTATAATATCAAAATTATGAAACTGAGCACACTATAGGCAAAGTGTACCATGTGATATATACTTATCCAAGCTACGATTTATCACTTCGGAAGAATTTAAGTACAATTAATATGGCTAATAAGAGGTTCAGACGATAACTATGGCTAACGGTGTGCGTTTGCCGCCGAAATCCCGGAGTGGTACTACGACTACTATTACATTTGCAGCTGTTGCATGTAATCTTGCAGAAGAGGTTGACATCAAAATGACTTTTTCTACGATTCCCCGTGGTCTCCACAAGACGTTTCTTTCCACGAGATGGTTATATGACTTTCCCATCCTTCTCTATTATTACCAGTCTTTGATATTTTCAGAAATATAAAGAAGGAAGAGTTTAATTTTTTTTTTCCAACATCAGAAAGACGAAGAACAAGTATTTGTTAAAAAATAACAACACATGCAAGAGGATAAACAGAAAGCAACTGTAACAATATAACCCGGTTGGATTTTGGATTCATAACAGAACAGTTTTGTTGGTGATAAAAATACAATGTTTATTGATGCATCATTTAAATAAAGAAAGAATTATGATTAATACGTGCGTGTATAAGATCCGAAAATTGGACAAATTAATACAATCCGCACGAACCTAAGAATGCAATAAATATAAATACAAATAAATGACCTTACACAGTACAAGGACAAAGGTGAACGATTCACAGTAATTTCACACGACGAAAAGAATGATATGTTTTACTCATAAAGTAAAAAATGATGTACTTTACTCATATAGTAAAATGTATTCACTCAAATAGTGAATAATGAGGTACTTTACTCAAATAATATACTGACGAAAACAAAAGGACAGATATCATACAAAAACACTGGGTTTAACAAACGCCAAAATTATCTCACTGCTAAAAGGTTACATGTACTGAGTAACATAAAACACTCCGTCACTAGCACACTTGGCTACCAGTCACAATGGTCATTCAAGCAGTCAGCATTTCAGGTAGCCACCCACCACCATTCAATTTCTTGGTCAATCAAGCAATCAGCGCCCACCAATCCGTCAGCACCGCCCGATTAGCTACTACTAGACCAGCAACACTTTCACTTAGCTCTACGGCTGCTATGGTTTAGCTTTACAGCTGTTATGGTCAACTTCTATAGTTAGCTCTACAGCTGGTACCTCGTCGACTCCGATAAGCTGAAAATACATCTAACACCGTGTACTACGCATGACACGGGCATATACGATAAAACGTAATGACGTTATATACGGTAAGCTATACAAATTAGATTATCGGCACAACATTACAATACAATAAACAGGATCAGAAGTAAACCTACCCGTGTCCGATAAGAATCTTACGGTACTAAACGTTTCTTAAAAATGCAACTTTATATTGCTAATATAAATCTCTTGCTAAGTCACAAACAAGAATAGAAAATATTTGCATTATACTACTTAAGCCGAAGCTACATAAAAAATATACAAAATTGAACGTGGTAGTAAAATAGGCATAACTTATACATAAGAAATTAATAAATAACTCACATACCTCTAAACATACGACTCATTCAATTACTTCACACAAACATTCACAATGGGAAAACAATGTAATTCATATATCCAAAATTGTAGACACACGATAGAGTAAAACCAAGATGTGATTAATATAATCTCATGCAAAACGATGTAATTCTATTGTACTCAAATGTACTCAATTGAAACTTTACATATGTTCAATGTACTCAATTGAAACACAACATAATCAATTGAAACAAACATGATCAATTGCAATAAACATAACTGTATCAAACATGACTCACGGCTCATACAGTCATTTGTACAGCACGTACGATTCATAATAACGTATGACTCATTTAAATACTTGTAAACCTTGTAAATGAAAAGTTTTGACCCGGTTCACATGTCCATTATCAAACCAGACAGTTATCCTGAATTCTTGGGTTAGCCCACGCTTGTATTGGCCACCCCCCCCCCCTTCACGGATCCACCATGCGCACAAGTTTGCAGATCAGCACTTCCGTCCTTGTATGGCCTTGACAGTCGCGCATGCTGCAATCCCCATACAGACAGATATACAGACAGCCAGGCCGACAGCCTGATACACCCGCACACACACATCTAAAATAAAACCAAACTGGTCATCATAACAGCTACGGAATTAAAATTATAGACACATGCTACTAAATTGGACTCGTAATAAAGACTTGTAACAGTTTAAAAGTTCATAACGTTTCAAATCCACGTAGTGATAAAAAGGCAACATTTCACGCTACGTCATTAAACCTGAATATGCCTCACATATTTGCAAAAATAAAATGTAACACTTACCCCAACGGCTGTAGAATCAAACGGAGAGCATACACTCCTTGACAAGATCCCCAAAAAACCAATGTGTCGATTAGAACAGAAACTTGCCTTAAATCTACAGGAGAATGAGTATCAGCAAATGTAAAATACCCCTGCATACCGTGCTTTTTGTGTCTTTCGCCGCAAGCGATATACGACAAGATACATGCTACTTCAGTCACTTAACAAGAGAAACAATTATCCACCCTATGTAACGTGGTACGCATGTACGACGAAAATGATCAAATCATTCTTAGGCGAAATTGAGTTATTTCTTGCCTTATTCTGTGACACATACCTTACTATTGACGAGCATAAGAAGCCAAGAGACGACAACGTCTTTCGGGGTCACCCCGTACACTAAGTGAATAGTAAGCAATATTTAGTCCTAGATATTTTAAGAGGACATGGTTGTCCCTTCAGCCAACACCACCTAACTACAGTGCAAGTCCCTGAGAATCAAGATCATCCAGTAAAGAAAATCGCTTGGTAGATTCTGAAGATTATTTTCACAAATGAGGTTCAGGAAATTTCAAAAGACAGCTACACATACAGGGTGATTTTTCAAAATGTCAAATCTGAAGACCTACCAGAGAGAGAGCAGCTGATTTTTTTACAGGTTTATGTGAATCAATATCACAGATATAACAACAAGTTATAGGTGAAAAACATTTGACGCTATCTATCAAATATGACAGAATGAAGTCTCCTGAGAGGATGATGTGTAGCACACAGAAGAATTAACAAAACTCGAAATTATCGACAAAACTTACATAGTGCAACAATCGAAAGCAAAGTATATATATATATATATATAT
>JAECUM010044830.1:0-35028 GCA_016617855.1 Megalonaias nervosa | reverse complement strand
TTATACCAGACTATTTTACACAGAATGACAATACCTACATGTTTATACCAGACTATTTTACACAGAATGACAATACCTACATGTTTATACCAGACTATTTTACACAGAATGACAATACCTGCATGTTGATTATACCAGACTATTTTACACAAAATGACAATACCTACTTGTTTATACCAGACTATTTTACACAGAATGACAATACCTACATGTTTATTCGAGACTATGTTAGTCAGAATGACAATACCTACATGTTTATACCAGACTATTTTACACGGAATGACAATACCAGCATGTTTATACCAGACTATTTTACACGGAATGACAATACTTGCATGTTTATACCAGACTATTTTACACGGAATGACAATACCTGCATGTTTATACCAGAGTACTTTACACAGAATGACAATACCTGCATGCTTATACCAGACTATTTTACACAGAATGACAATACCTATATGCTAATTATACCAGACTATTTTACACGGAATGACAATACCTGCATGTTTATACCAGACTACTTTACACAGAATGACAATACCTACATGCTAATTATACCAGACTATTTTACACAGAATGACAATACCTATATGCTAATTATACCAGACTATTTTACACAGAATGACAATACCTACATGCTAATTATACCAGACTATTTTATACAGAATGACAATATCTACATGCTAATTATACCAGACTATTTTACACAGAATGACAATACCTACATGTTTATACCAGACTATTTTGCACAGAATGACAATACCTACATGCTAATTATACCAGACTATTTTACACAGAATGACAATACCTACATGCTAATTATACCAGACTATTTTACACAGAATGACAATACCTACATGCTAATTATACCAGACTATTTTACACAGAATGACAATACCTATATGCTAATTATACCAGACTATTTTACACAGAATGACAATACCTACATGCCAATTATACCAGACTATTTTACACAGAATGACAATACCTACATGCTAATTATACCAGACTACTTTACACAGAATGACAATACCTACATGTTTATACGAGACTATTTTGCACAGAATGACAATACCTACATGTTAATTCTCCCAGACTATTTTCCTGGATCGAAAATATACCTATATATTGATTATCACAGACTATGTTTGATAGAACGACATGATACCGACATAAGGAAGGGCAATAATAATAAAAATATAAATTACACAAATACGAAAAGGTGTGTAATTTATTATTATTATTTTGATGTATGTTTCAGTCTCAGACTTTAAAGTTCACACACACACACACACACACACACACACACACACACACACATATATATATATATATATATATATATATATATATATATATTGTTACGAATATGTAATTTAATTACTTGTGTGTTAATTTTAAATTCTTTTTTATTTTATTTTTGTATCATTACATTTCATTGTAATGATTATTTTCACGGGATCTGATAATTTTCAAAGAGATATTATGTTTATATAAAACGTAGTATGACTCGCATAAGCGCGATTTTATCTTGCTATGGTTTGTCGATTTAGTAAACTCTACGCGAACACGATTGGTTATTGCCAAGGTCATTTTCTTGCCCACGTGTAATTGCATTGTTTACTGCGCTATTTGATGATGAAATAGCCACGCGTTCCATGGTGCGCGCCTGAAATGACGTCTTAGTTCAGTTTAAAAATACTCAGATCCCCGTGAAATAGTGAGTCGTATAATATATCTTCAAGAAGAAGGATATATTTCTATTAGGTGCCGTAAGGAGTTGTAGTTTTACATCTTGGAGCTCGAGATGTTTTATCATAGATGACAGCTTGTCCAGAAGTTCATCTATTTTTTAGAATATAATATCTTATTCCCTGAAGAACTATACAAGTGACAAAGACATTCCATGGAAATTTATTCTAAATTGAAACAATACAACTTGTGGTTCAACGTGGAACTCTTGACATACGTATAAAGACTTCACCTGACGTCATCCTCCTCAATTTTGGAACGTCATCAAGATTCGAATCTGGATTCAGTTAAAACTATTTAGTGATAGGACTTGTATTTTTTTTAGTATTAGGATAAATATTTGAATTGTCTTCAGAAACTGTAAGTCCTATTTTCTATTTTCACCTTTTCACCGTGTTTTCTAGGGAAATAAATTATTTTTGTTAAAACTTACAAAGTTTGTTGGTTTCACTCTTTTCTTTTCTTACTTTTGAACGAGCCTATAGGTAACAATATATATATATATATATATATATATATATATATATATATATATATATATATATATATATATAAACTTTTAAACTGTAGTTGTACTTTATGATCTACTTAAGTCTTCATTTAGTCTAGACGGAAAATATTGATTTCTGAATTGCTCTGTCCGAGGGTTTCTATCAAATGAAAATGTAATCCAATAGGTCAAAGAATCTCTAGGCCTGAGCTTCATTGATATTGGATCTCGTTGCAAAAACTAAAGCTGGATTTACAGTTTGTGTCACATATGCACACATTAGACTGGAAAACAACATCTTCTTGAAGGAAGAGATAACTGTTTAATAACCTTGGGGAAGCAAATTAAAAGCAATACTTTACTTTAACCCACCCCTCCCCCAAAAAAGAGAAAATGTTTTTCTTTTCCACTTTAAATATAAATATTCGGACAGCGAAATATATAATGGTTATACTAAACTACACAGAGTTTTAGAACATTTATAACAGGGGCTATTAAAATGACCAGTTTGTATTAAAATAATGGAAGGAGTAACAGCAATATTTACAAACGTCTAACAAGTAGATAGGTAAAGCTAATCAATACAAATTCATGTCATAACAAGAGGTAAACTAAATTAATACAAATTGCAGTCATAGAGAGAGGTACAGTGAGTAAATACAAACTCCAGTCATAGACAGGGGTAAATTGAGTAAATACAAACTCCAGTCATAGACAGGGGTACAGTGAGTAAATACAAACTCCAGTCATAGACAGGGGTACAGTGAGTAAATACAAACTCCAGTCATAGAGGGGGGTAAATACAAACTCCAGTCATACAGATGTGTAAAGTGAATAAATACAAACTCCAGTCATATAGAGGGGTACAGTAAGTCAATACAAACTCCTGCCGTGAAGAAATATGAACTATGTATTATTTTTTTGCAAAATAAAAACAAACACCACTGTCTCTATTTAGGAAGAACATGAACTTGATCTTGGACAAGGTCAAGTCCAAAATGCAATTATCCATAGCATATAATAAACAAAAAAAAAAAACAAAACAAAACAAAAAACAAAAAAAAACCCTAATTAACAATGCAAGGGTATAACATAGAAAATAATAAGCCCTCAAGAAGCTCATGTGCTTTTTAACGAAAAATGCCAAGCAATTTGACAATGTTTCTATTTCTTCTAAAAAAAAAATGGTCGGACCTATTCTACTCTCTTATTTCCATCAAACCGTCATCATCTTCAAATGGCACTAAGTTACAAGGTATCAAAATTATTACACTCAGAATGATGGTTATAAATAAATGCGTATAAATCGCACTTTCATCTTAACAGTGTTCGCATCAACACTAGTCATTTTCTTATTATTCTGCCAAGGTTCGTAATAAGCGTACATTCCTATTATTCGTGTTCATATTATTAGTGTCCGTATTAAGTGTCACTGACTGTATAACTTTTATACCTGTAAACAGAAAAAAAAGATGAAGGGATAATACTTACCGGTGAAAAGGGGGGAAATCTTTGCCCAAATCGTGATGGCTCCACTCCTATGAAACTGACCCAACGCTAGCTCCATGTAGAATAGGGGAAGACCCAAAAATATGAGCATAAGAAAATAGGGAACGAGGAAGGCACCTGCAAGGCAAAAGGAACGATTCAAAGAAAAGCTCTGATTTATGTTGAGAAACTAGCTTCATCGATCACACACACACACACACACACACACACACACACACACACACATATATATATATATATATATATATATATATATATATATATATATATAGAGAGAGAGAGAGAGAGAGAGAGAGAGAGAGAGAGAGAGAGAGTAAACTTAAATCAAGTAAATGACAGCCATATATGAAGAACACAATAGACCCAAACATTTTTAAAGAGTGGACATGTATCCCCTTATAATTTCGTTTTATGTTTGATTTAAAAAGTATGTTAGGAAAGATGTTAAGGAGGTTGTCCTTTAGTAACAGTGTTCACTGTATAGAGATGTCTAATAAAACAGTACTCTACTCCCGACAGCATAGGCGGAATCTTTAACAAGAGTGTGCAAAGCATAGGGAGCCACGAATTACTTTTTAGACTATATATTAGGCAGGGGCCCACCGGCAAGCTTTGCACAGGAGACCGCATTGGAGCCTAAATACCCTAGCTGCTCCACTGGCTAGCCCTTAACATGAAGGACACCAATAATTACGAATTAAACCACTCTGGCTTAGTGTGCCTATCTAAAAATCAGTGAGCTACGTTATGAATTCTGTCAGACCATTTTGTGTGGGCGACTGTGGCGTTTCCGGGCACTGTGGTGTTTAGGGACAAGTACTCAATTCTGTCCAGACCATTTGGTGTGGGTTACTGTGGTGTTTCGGGGCTAGCACTCAATTCTGTCCAGACCATTTCGTGTGGGCTAATGTGGTGTTTCGGAACAAGCACTCAGTTCTGTCCAGACCATTTAGTGTGGGCCACCGTGGCGTGTTGAAGGACTACTGTGTATGTTTCGGGGCAAGCACTCTAACTGCATATGTGATAACTAGTTTTTAATGTACTGGTGTGAATTACTGATCAACTAACCAAATTGAATAAAACAACTAATTTTGGTTAGCCAGCATCAGTATTTGATTTTATACTGACAACATTTAGGAAGAGTAAAATAAGATATTGATAGACATAGATCAGATGTTAATATACATATATTAGATATTAATGGGTATATATCAACACAACTCAGATCTGAATAATTATCTTGTATATTTCCCCTTTCGTTACTTTTGTTTCTATGTGCATTTTCTTTTCTCATCTATCTTTTTCTTTCGTTGCTTTCTTATGGCTAATCTACTTTGTCTTTTCATTACTGAAAAATGTATCATTTCCTTTTCACTTTTATTGAATTTATGTTATAAAATATTGTGATATTGGATTTTATGAATTAATATTCTAAGCCTGATAAAGACGGAGGATTTATAATATACACGTATATACTGTATGTGTGTGTGTTTATTTGTTTATAGATTGTAACGGTCATTTTGTAAACAACATGTTACATAGTTTTTTTGTCTTTGATGGTAGATCATTTGTTAAGATAATTATCGTTTGTAGGTAAACATATTTAATCGGATGAGCTCAGGACATCGGTTTTAGCCTTAGAAATTATATAGTCTTCATGACTTCAGGACATCGGTTTTAGCCTTGGAAATTATATGGTCTTCATGACTTCTGTCAGGATGATTGCTCAAATATATGTAAACAGACCTGACCTTATTTACGAAATTGATGGAATTTCTGTTAATAATGTGTCTTAGGTTTTTATATATATGTTGTTTACGTGGTGAAATCAATCTTTTTCTGTTCGGTTATAATTTGAGAGGATTTATTAATTTAAACTATTCATTAGAATTACAAAGTGCTTATTGACTTAAGGACGATTTGGAACTATTCTACTACTTGGAATTATTGTAAATTCATTCAAGGACCTTCTGGATTATACAATTGTTACATCAAGACTATGGATACATTAGCACATTCAAAACTACTGACACATCAGCACATTCAATACTGTAGTTGATTGGGAACATTATGGGGTTTTTTTTTACTTGTCATTGAACTTTTAGGATCATTTGGGATTTAATTCATAATACTGTCAGTTTCGTTTAAATATTCACTTTCTATTCTAGGGAAAATAATTATTTCTTGAGTTTTAGGAAACTTGTTAGATTTCGCTTTGTTCTGTTACTTAGTTTAAGACTATAGAGTCGTAACAACACTCATGTCATTAAATGACCAGTGGTTAATAAAGGTTATGTTCTATTCAGTAAATTCATAGACACACTATGCACTTAATAAAGGCACACATAGACACGCTATGTACTTAATAAAGTCACACAGACACGCTATGCACTTAATAAAGTCACACATAGACACATTATGAACTTAATAAAGTCACACATAGACAATTATGAACTTAATAAAGTCACACATAAACACACTATGCATATAATAAAGTCGCACATAGACACACTATACATTTAATAAAGTCACACATAGACACACTATGCATTTAATAATGTCACACATAGACACTATGCATTTAATAAAGTCACATATAGACACACTATGCATTTAATAATGTCACACATAGACACACTATGCATTTAATAAAGTCACACATAGACACACTATGCATTTAATAAAGTCACACATATACACACTATGCACTTAATAAAGTCACATATAGACACACAATACACTTAATAAAATCACACATAGACACGCTATGCATTTAATAAAGTCACACATAGACACACTATGCATTTAATAAAGTCACACATAGACACACTATGCATTTAATAAAGTCACACACAGACACACATTGCATTTAATAAAGTCACACATAGACACATTGTGCACTTAATAAAGTCACACATAGACACACTGTGCACTTAATAAAGTCACACATAGACATAATATGCCCTTAATAAAGTACACAGACACATTATGCACTTAATAAAGTCACACATAGACATAATATGCCCTTAATAAAGTACACAGACACATTATGCATATCAAATCTCACGTATATTATGGCATATCTGATATTTACGTAAAAAAAAGAATAGCTGAGTCAAACCTTCACATCAACATATTTGTTCTGGGATTGCGAAAGAAATGTTATTAGCGGGGTCAAATTACATCCGTTTTTTTATGAAACTTGATGTGTAAGAAAAGTGATAACGTTTCATAACCTGATAACCCACGCTTTCGTTTGCATTCATGGTGTAAAGGAACGATGACCTTTCATAACTGGATAGTACTGAACGTTGTCTACTTTCAAGACGTAAAAGGAGTGATGACCTTTCATAACTGGATAGCACACTGTTGTCTGCATTCATGCTGTAAAAGGAGTAATGACCTTTCAAAACTGGATAGAACACTTGTCTGCATTCATGCTGCAAATGGCGTGATGACCTTTCATAACCGGATAGCACATTGTTGTCTGCATTCATGATGTCAATGGTATGACGACTTTTCATGACTGCATAGCACACTGTTGACTGTATTCATGATGCAAAAGGTGTGACGACCTTTCATAACCGGATAGCACACTGTTGTCTGCATTCATGATGCAAAAGGTGTGATGACTTTTTATAGCTAGATAATCCACCGGGACGTTTGCATTCATGATCTCTCTCGATCATAACCCAAAAGTTCTTCTGACGATTTTATTGACCTAGCCCATCACATGATCACAACCTAAAAATTCTTCTGACGGTCTTATTGGCATAGCCCGTCACAGGATCTCTCTTGATCATAACCTGAAAGTTCCTCGCACGGCCTTATTAATATAGCAAGCAATATGCATGACTGAAAACGACATTTTTGTTAAAGAGACGGTTCATTATTTGTTCACAGCAAATGATTACTTGCCCTTATTCAGAATAACGTACTCTATTTCATGTAATTTGCGTCCAGTACGAGTATGTTTCAGATAGTGTCCATTTGGTATCCAATGCGTGCGTGTATGTTTTAGAGAGTGTCAACTTAGTGACCAGTACGAGAATGTTTCAGATATTGTCTACTTAGTGTCTAGTACAAGTATATTTCGGACAGTGTTTTCATAGTGTCCAGTGCAAGTATATTTTAGATAGTGTTTTTTAGTGTCCAGTAACAATATAATTCAGATAGTGTTTACTTGGTGTCCAGTACAAGTATATTTCGGAGTGTGTGTTCTTAGTGACCCGCACGAGAGCTCTACCACTTTTAAACCCTTTTTATTTAGGGTATGGAATACGGCAGACTTGACTGTGTCAAAAAATTGCGAGGTAGGTTTTCAACATTTTTCATTAAGTAATATGGCAAACACTGTGGTAAATATGCCATATGTATTAAGTGAAATGGCAAACACTGTGGTAAATATACCATATGAATTAAGTGATATGGCAAACAATGCGCCATATGCATTAATTGATATGGCAAACAATGTTGCAATGTGTCACATGATTAGTGACATAAATGGAATGGCAAACAATGTTGCAATGTGACACATGATTAGTGACATAAATGGAATGGAAAACAATGTTGCAATGTGACACTTGATTAATGACATAAATGGAATGGCTAACAATGTTGCTAATGTGCGACATAAAAATAGATACATTAGGTGACATGGCGAAGAATGAGGCCAGTTTGCCATATAAACATTCACCTTTAATTGGTTTAGGGTTGGTACTTTACGGCACGGGAACACAAGCATTTATTTAATGCCTAGGTAACTGGAATAAAGTGCCCAAGGACACCACAACAGTTGACTCACGCTGAACTGATGTTAGGATTTAAACCCGTGTCTTTTCGGACGCGAGTCCGACACACCAACCACGGAGCTCCCGAGGCTCCTTGATATCGTTAGTGGTATTGCAAAAGAAAAAAATGTGACCAATAAAAAAATTATCTGTTTACTTTGTTCTGTAAATGTAAAGTAATATTTTTCCTTTTTTCTTATGAAAGGACGTAGTTAGGTTCATAACAACTGTTGTTAACCTTTGCTGAATTGCGGGGCTTCCAATTCTGTGAATTTATTTTAATATTATTTATGAGTGAATGCATTGAAGTCCCGTCTCATATCCCTACGTATTGTACAGCCTATTAAAACAGACAAATCAAGATACTCGTCAAAACCTTACGTAATCTGAATAAAGAACATTTTAAAAATATACATTTTACTCCATAGAGAGTCGTACATTCTTGTTAAAACAGGTTATTTTCATATTTTCTTGATGCCAGGCATGAGACACCCTTTCCCCGCGAGGCAGTAAGAGAGTCCATTGATTCTATTCACCGATGCAATTTACATTTGCAGGCTTAGTCTCTGTGTGCAATATACTCTTATCGTGGCACACATTTGGAAGAATCCTATAATATGATACGTGCATGCAATTTACAAGGGTGTTTTAAGAAGATATCTCGAATAAGATATGGCTTCTCAATTTGCTAATGGATCTAAACGTCTGGTTTTCCCGCCAAGAAAGACTTGTCAAGTGTCACGTCTGCTTAGTTTCCAAAGCAAGCTTTCTCTCGGTCTTGTCACTTGACATTTTCCGTTTCATTTTATACATCGTCACTCTGTCTACAATCACTTTGATGCTAATTCCCGTTTTGACACTGCTTCCTTGGGCACTATGTGATACGAAATTTCCTGAGTACTATGTGACACGAAATTTCCTGTCCTCACATACAATCTTCTTGTTATGCTAATGCAAGGCAACACCCGTAGTAGTCTATGAACTCTAGATGGAAGGCAACACCTGTAGTAGTCTATGAACTCTAGATGCAAGGCAACACCCGTAGTAGTCTATGAACTCTAGATGCAAGGCAACACCCGTAGTAGTCTATGAATTCTAGACGCAAGGCAACACCCGTAGTAGTCTATGAACTGTCTAGAATGCTTTGGGTCAAAATTTAGATCGATTTATTCTCAAAGAAATTATTTTGAATTATAAAGAAGAATTCCAGAATATCAAGTTTTTCACCTATCGGTACAAAAGCTGTCTGACGTAATTGACAGACCGTGTCCATGTCTTAAAACATACTAAGATTTTACATTCACTTAGACCGAGATTCAGACAAATGAACCTCATTTAATACTGGTATAAATGTGATTACGTTGTCTCGTTCAAACTGCCTCTCACGTTGATTGGAGAGATCTAAACCGAAGAAGAATACGGAAAATATCTCTACAGTTGGCTACTTCCGATAGGTGTCCCTCCTTTATTTTAGTTTTCTTCCATGGGAATAATGCACCATCTATTCTGTAAAATCCACCGAAACAAGTTGTGCATTAGCTATAAATTTAAAGATGTGCACAGAGTACTTTAAAAGTGACAGAATATATTTGCACGCGCTTTTCAAGTCGTCTGTGAGTCAGAGCATTCCAATTTGCATGAGGACTGAAAGCGTGATTTACCTATGATCGTATGTGGTTGGTCCAAAACATGACAAACATAGACATTGTAGACCTAGGATATCATTAAGAACGCTGACTAACCTGTCAACCAAACAATGACTTTACAAGAATTCTGGCAAACTTTGTGTTCAAAGTTAGAGTCGTTTAACAGACCTTTACTACACCCTCAAATCACCCAGACCTCACTCAACCACACGATAAGCGTAGTTGAGTGTGTGTGTGTGTGATTTAGTTTTTTAACGTAGCTTTAACAATTTTTCAATCATATCGCTACGATGTCTGCAGCGTGAGCGCCAAGCGAGGCAGCTGTTAGTACCATTTTTTAAAAGTTTTTGGTATGACTCGACCGGGGTTCGAACCCGCGACCTCCCGCATCCGAGGCGGACGCTCTAACCACTAGGCCACCGGAGCGGTGAACGAGACCATTCGTTGAACAGAATAACATTAGCTCTTTTGAACTATTGTACCGACCAGATACAACCAATACTCAATCTTTTAAACCACAGTACCGACCAGATACGACCATTTTGAAGTACTGTACCGACCAGGTGCAACCACTATTCAAAAGATATAAACTAAGTATAGAAATTTCCGTAGGATTTTGTTCATTTTACAAGTCCATGAATTCAACATGACATAGTTGTTTTTATTTGTTTGTTTTCTTTTTCTTTTAAATTTTAGTGTGTATGACCACGTTTCAAAATTACTCGGTAATAATAGAGACCTTCCTCTAAAGGACCATTATGCGACGGTATTTTCAGGTCTACACTGGTCAGTTAAAACATAGTAACCCTCCTCTAACGGATCAGTATGCGACGGCATTTTCAGGTCCACACTGGTCAGTCAGTCATAAAGACCCTGCTCCATCAGCGCGTTATGCGACAGCTGAACCAGGACTGCACTGATCGGTTAAATCATAGAGACATGTTCTAACGGCGCATTATGCGACAGCTGAACCAGGTGTACACAGGCTGGGTAAATCACAGAGACCCTTTTCTAATGGCGAATTATGCGACAGCTGAACCAGACGTACAAAGGTAAATCACAGAGAAATTGCTATTTCTGGGCATTTTGCAACGGCAGAATTTAGACTATTCTTTACGTAGAGAATGTACGGCCATCTAAGTTGCCCAAATAACTGAACAGTATACGTGATAAAATACGGTTACAAAAATTACCAAAATAACTGATTAGTATTGCATGAGACAGTACGATCATGAAAACTACTTAAATAACTGAGCAGTATACATGAGAATGTATGGCCATAGAAACCGCCTGAATGAAGAAACATCGTTCTAAGGATGTGATTCTTATTCCTACCCACAAGCAACTAGTAATAATTGGAATGTACTTGACATTTTGATATTATAGTGAAATGAGATCTACATCTTGATACGGTTAAAGTGTGAAACAGTGGAAATAATATGAAAACAGAAAGCCGTGCGTGGGAAAAAGATGACTCTAACATGGGTACGCCATCTCGGAAGTTTTGCTTCTGGTGGATTCGTGAATTGGCTCATCCCCAGTTTTCAAGTACTCAAGAGTTGGTCGGATATTCAAGTGAACCGCTAACGAATCCTGTCACTAAGTGTTAGCCATTACGTAATTCAATATACAATGAAAGGTATATCCGAGCACTTGAATTCGATACTCAGACGATCAGAAAACATTTCATCATTTAATCTATTCAAAACACGTTTGAGTCGTGACGTAATCGTTTGTAAAGTCGTGTCAGAGCATTCAGTCTGATATTCGGCATTTAGTTGGTTATCATTACACAACGTCTTCAAACTAAATAAATATACATTCATCACTTTCATCGGATGTTTTTAAGTAAGTTCAGCGTGTAGTTTCGATTATTTATTATCAATCTGCGGGGTATTGTAAACTAATAATCAAACGATGATGATGATGATGACGATGACGACGACGATAATAATAATAAGAATAATAAAAAGAAGGAGAAGAAGGAAATGAGTGGATGGACCTATCTCCGTTCTGGCGATATGTTAATTGGTAAACCTCTCTGTCTTGTGAGAACGCTGCCTGAAAAAAAGGATGATTTTTTTTTAAACATTCCAGAAGAAAAAATGCATATTTTCCTGTCGATATAGAGAACTCAGTAGAAAATGGATTTAAAACTGCCATCTCTCAGATTTCATCGAAAGTTCTTGTCATTATGGTACTGGTCAGTAGCATAGCCTTCTATGTTGTAGCTCAGCGAGATTGAGGATTATGTTATAGAACAGCAGCACTGAGGGCTATTAGCTACAATTTACCGTATTAAGTATGAAAACCAGGGCTATTAGCTACAGTTTACCGTATTAAGTATGAAAATCAGGGCTATTAGCTACAATTTACCGTATTAAGTATGAAAACCAGGGCTATTAGCTACAGTTTACCGTCTTAAGTATGAAAACCAGGGCTATTAGCTACAGTTTACCGTCTTAAGTATGAAAACCAGGGCTATTAGCTACAGTTTACCGTCTTAAGTATGAAAACCAGGGCTATTAGCTACAATTTACCGTATTAAGTATGAAAACCAGGGCTATTAGCTACAATTTACCGTCTTAAGTATGAAAACCAGGGCTATTAGCTACAGTTTACCGTATTAAGTATGAAAACCAGGGCTATTAGCTACAGTTTACCGTATTAAGTATGAAAATCAGGGCTATTAGCTACCATTTACCGTATTAAGTATGAAATTTAGCAGACCTGAAAACTCAGTCATGAGCAATATTTTCAGATATGGATGCAATTCAAATTTCGACTTCTTGGTATGTGATGAGGGAACTAAAACCGACGAAGTTACCGAGAGAGAGAGAGAGATAGAGAGAGAGCACCCATATTTGTTTATATAATCCTTTTAAAATATACGAGAATACCTATTTGATAACACGTAATCAGGCACATGTTTAGAAATATTTTTTCCATACGTTCTGTTTCAACATTGTTGTTGTTGTTATTATTATTATTATTACCGTCACCACCACTGCAACCATTGACTATTATCATCACCACCACCGCAACCACTGACTATTATCATCACCACCACCGCAACCATTGACTATTACCATCACCACCACCGCAACCATTGACTATTACCACCACCACCCCCTCAACCATTGACTATTATCACCACCACCACCGCAACCATTGACTATGACCATCACCACCAATGCAACCATTGACTATGACCATCACCACCACCGCAACCATTGACTATTGCCATCAACACCACCGCAACCATTGACTTTTACTATCAACACCACCGCAACCATTGACTTTTACCACTACCTCCACCGTAACTATTGGCTATTACCATCACCACCACCGTAACCATTGACTATTACCATCACCTCCACTGCAACCATTGACTATTACCATCACCACCACCGCAACCATTGACTATTACCACCACCACCACCGCAACCATTGGCTATGACCATCACCACCACCGCAACCACTGACTATGACCATCACCATCACCGTAACCATTGACTATTACCATCACCTCCACCGTAATCATTGACTATTACCATCACCACCACCGCAACCATTGCTAGGGCCCCGAGTGGCCGAGTGGTCTAAAGCGCTCACCGTTACGGATCACTACCATCTCACCTCTGTCTGCGTGGGTTCGAGTCTCGGGCTCGGCCAATGTGGTTATGTGAGAAAGCTTGCCGGTAGCTTCTCGTGGGTCGGTGGTTCTTTCCGGGTTCTCCCGGGTTCTTCCTCCACCATTAATACTGGCCGCCATGTATAGCCTATTTTGTGCTGAAAAATGGTGTTAATCCCTATAACAACAACAACAACAACAACAGCAACCATTGCTACTATTATTATTAGTAATAGTAGTACTACTATTACTAATGATGATGTTGATGAACATGATGATAACGAAGATGATGATGATAATATTTTACAAGTAGCAGATAATAAATCAACAACAGAAATATTGAAAATATAAATTCAAAAATTTAAACGTAGAATGCGGAAAGTGCAGAAAAGAAGAGAAAAGAAAGAAAAGCGTGAAAGAAAATGTAACAAGAATGAATGAATGCGAATGAACAAGCGAAAAAAAGGGACTGCAGCTAAGCAAAGAAATATTTTTTTTATCATACAAATAGGTCAAATGTTTGTAATTGTGGTAGCTTCTTGAGATATCATTTATTACAGTAGAATTCCTACCGTCACTACCGATAACAATGTGAATGGTATCTCATTTAGTCGTATTCTTATCCGGGATCTATCACGATAACTTGGGAGTGGCATTACTCTTTATATTAAAAACTGACACCCACGTACGTGATGTACACGGTATCAAGGAAAAACACTGACTTGTGTATACATAATGGAATTGCTTTCATCTGTCAGTATAAAGGAAAAACAATCTGATTTGTGTATACAAAATGGCATTACTTTAACCAGTCAAAATCAATCAAAAACAGGGTGATTTATGAATACAAAACGGTATTATTTTAACCTGTTAAAATAAAGCAAAAACAGGGTTATTTATGCATACAAAACGGCATTAGTTTTTACCGGTCAAAATCAATCAAAAACATCGTGATTTATGTCCTCAAAATGAAATACTTTAATCTGTCAAAACCAAACATTGTGATTTTTGTCTACAAAATGGAATTACTTTAGTATCTGTACCTTTAAAACACAGTGCTAAATGTGTGTATGTGGTTGTGTGGGTTTGTCTTTGTATGTGTGTATGTGGTTGTGTGGGTTTGTCTTTGTATGTGTGTATGTGGTTGTGTGGGTTTGTCTTTGTATGTGTGTATGTGGTTGTGTGGGTTTGTCTTTGTATGTGTGTATGTGGTTGTGTGGGTTTGTCTTTGTATGTGTGTATGTGGTTGTGTGGGTTTGTCTTTGTATGTGTGGATGTGGTTGTGTGGGTTTGCCTTTGTATGTGTGTATGTGGTTGTGTGGGTTTGCCTTTGTATGTGTGTATGTGGCTGTGTGAGTTTGTCTTTGTATGTGTGTATGTGGTTGTGTGGGTTTGTCTTTGTATGTGTGTATGTGGTTGTGTGGGTTTGTCTTTGTATGTGTGTATGAGGTTGTGTGGGTTTGTCTTTGTATGTGTGTATGTGGTTGTGTGGGTTTGTCTTTGTATGTGTGTATGTGGTTGTGTGGGTTTGTCTTTGTATGTGTGTATGTGGTTGTGTGGGTTTGTCTTTGTATGTGTGTATGTGGTTGTGTGGGTTTGTCTTTGTATGTGTGTATGTGGTTGTGTGGGTTTGTCTTTGTATGTGTGTATGTGGTTTTGTGGGTTTGTCTTTGTATGTGTGTATGAGGTTGTGTGGGTTTGTCTTTGTATGTGTGTATGTGGTTGTGTGGGTTTGTCTTTGTATGTGTGTATGTGGTTGTGTGAGTTTGTCTTTGTATGTGTGTATGTGGTTGTGTGGGTTTGTCTTTGTATGTGTGTATGAGGTTGCGTGGGTTTGTCTTTGTATGTGTGTATGTGGTTGCGTGGGTTTGTCTTTGTATGTGTGTATGTGGTTGTGTTGGTTTGTATTTGTATGTGTGTATGTGGTTGTGTGGGTTTGCCTTTGTGTGGATGTGGTTGTGTGGGTTTGCCTTTGTATGTGTGTATGTGGTTGTATGGGTTTGTCTTTGTATGTGTGTATGTGGTTGTGTGGGTTTGTCTTTGTTGCTTTACAAAAATTTGCAGAAAAACTAACGGAGGAAACTAAGTCGACTGTGATGGGAGTAAGTGGACAGTGACGAAAGAAGGACAAAGAAGAAAATGATAGTGGTGGTGGTGGTGTTGCTGTTGCAATGATAATGAATGATAAGGATGTCCACTAGAATGATAATAGTGATAACAATAATAACTTTGCCAGTGACAGATACAATAAAAAGGACAATAAAACTAAAGACACGACGGTAATAACAGAACGACGACAATGATGATAATAATAACAACGTCTGAACGTAAGACAACGTGGCTACATTTCTACAGTTCTAAATCATAAAAATAATTTCTTTACTGTTTGTGCCCAGACTACAAAATAAACCTAAAATATATTAAATTTAAACTCGATTTATTGATCGATCTCAGATGTCGCTAAATTCTCTTACTCTACGAGTAAACTAAATTAAACTATTTGACTGCCAAAGAGATAGTTCAATTGATTTGTCTTCAGTGGACGAGGCTGTATAGTTAATCAGGCTCGAGGATGTTGATGCTAATAATAGTTTTTAATTATAGTAACTTAAAGTGGATAAAAATAAGAACCTTTGATATTTTATAAATATTATAATACTGAGTGTGTACTCAATAGGTTGAACAATCAGCTAAAAGAGGGTAAACATCGTAAATTTGATCTAGTTTGCTTTATTTTTTGGGTCATGTTTTGTTTAGTGTATTTGTCTTCTCACACATGAACTGTTGTGCATTTATGTTTTTGTCATATAGCATTGTGATCTTGAATAACGTAGGTGAATTGAATAGAATAGAAAGATGTACAACGCAACGAGATGTTCGTTCATTAAGTAAACATGTTTCTCACAGTAGCTATTGGTGATAATGCAGGAAAATAACATATTCATCAGCAAAAATTCAATTCATTTGATAACTTCAAACAATAACAGGCTGAACAATACTAAACTGGACAATTGTATGAATGTTTAAGGATATAAAAAGCCTATACACAAAAACGTACGTGTTTTGCTCCGAGTGGGCGGAACGTACGAGCTTGCCATGACTATGGGATAGGTCGAGTCCGTTAGGTTAAACACGGACGCCATTTAGTATTTATTGAATACCCCTACCCCATTTCAAGCTTTATATATTTTTCTAGTTTTACACTATGAATGAAAACGAATTAAAATCTTTAAAAAGTTATAATCACTGCGTCCAAAAAATATAGAAGAAGTGCATCAGAGAAGACACCAAAGCAGTTACCAACTTAGTTTGTGATACTGATTATGGACTGAATGTTGACGCCAGAACAACCATGCGCGATTAAATGGGTTTGTAACACATACACAAAATTTGGCGGAAAGAACGATTTTGATATTGTATCGGTAAAGGCAAGGCCATCATGGCTGGTTTTAAATAAGCCGAATCAAACGAGTTCTTTCCGCAAACTCGGATCAAAACACGAATGTGGCTTTGTATTTATTACATGATCTTTCTTCTACGCATTCAATACATGTTTAGATTTACTGAAGGAAGTGAAATTCAAGACGAATTAGGACTAATAAATATTTGATTCAATGTGTCTATAAATATTGACGAACGGACGTTAAAGAAGACACCTGAGTAGTTCCAGTCTTGGTGTGCAATGTGGAAAGACGGACTGAACAGCTGTATCAAACACCAATTCAGATATGTACGATTATATTGGTATGTAATAAATAAAATATATCATGCTGATTCATCTTTTTGTACCATTATTTAACAACCGTAAATGGAATACCTTGCTAATCTCCTCACCTTTCATTGCTTTTCTCTTTCTTGGAGGAAATGGCAGAATGTGTCCGTACGTTATTATTTGAATTGACCTCATATTTAGAGGCATCTTCCAACTGTTATATTAAAATCAATACAAGTGGATGAAAATCGTTCAGTATCTCTTGTGTATCTTACATAATAACAATCATATTTTAGAAACCTAATAGAGATATCGCTTCCGGTCCCGTTTTGGGACGTATTGGCATCCTATGCATATAATCACATCGTTGAAGTTCAAACAGTTAGTTGAGAGTTGAGACGTGCCCATTTACAAATTTTATACAGTTTGTATTTGTGGTGTGTCATGTCCATTGCTTTGATGATTGGTGTTTGCTGCCTCTGCATGGTAAGATATGTACCAAGGCGTATTTTCATCTTCCTCCACAGAATGTTAGAAATGCGTCCATAGTAGTGAAGGGGGACGATTTAGCCTCACGTAGACTTCTATGTTAAATTTGGGGGTTTGCAGTATGGCCTCAAATTTTATAGCCTCACGTAGACTTCTGTGTTAAATTTAGGGAGTTGCACTATAGCTTCAAAACAGAAAATGCAACAGGGTGGGACTGTTTAGCCTCAAGGGAAATTGAACAGGGATGACGTCAAGGTACTGGACACTGGCAACAATGTTGCAAGTGGCTGACCTCAATCGGGCGGAGCAGTGAATACGCGTTACTCTATGGACAATAGAAACATGTATAGAGACATAGACATAGACAAACAAACAAATACACAAATATGGCAAGAGAGAATAGATATCTTTTCGAGGCCATGGAGTGACCTAGGAAAGGGCCTTTACTCTTTTTGTTAACACCATTCAGTTAACATACAGGGCATCGCACGGATCTTCTCTCCCTCAAACTTAAAACTCTCTTCAGACAGCCTTGTGCGGAGTCTGTCTTCCAGTCCGAAGAGAGCTACCTGTGATGTCACATTCACTATATAGGTGCGCTAACGTCTGTGCGCAGTGAATCAATGCGACAGAGTTAGAACATGACGAACTAAGACGACGATGAGCTGGGGTGTACCGGCTGTCGAGATAAGAAGTGATGGCATATCAGCTGCTACCAAAGCAAACGCGGTCTTACTTCCAGAAGAGAATGATTTTAGTTGGGATTTAGTGGATTTTCTCTCCTCTTCACAAGAATTTGTTCCGGTATCAGCACCTTCCCCACCTTCTCCTTCCTTACCGTACGTCGAGGATTTTAAACAGAGACAGAAAGAAGAATTGGAGAAATGTTCGCAACAGAAGAAATAAGCAGAACAAGCCTTTCTCATTCAATAGCAACAGCGAGAAAAAGAGGCAAGAAGAAAACGACGCGAAGAAGAAGAAGAAGCAGAGAAGAAACAAGGTCTAGGAGAGAAGGAAGACGGTGAAAGTCAAACGGTGACGGTATTCTTTGACTTTTTGGCAGAGCTGAGGAGTCTGAAATAAATGTATCAGACGTCTTTAATACGACCCAGAAGAAAAAGACCTTCCCAAGCCAAACTGTCCAATCCCGTCCACACACCTACTACGCCTGAGATACCAACCCGAGTGATGTCTACCAAATCATCGACAGTAACAGTTCCAGATGTAGGTCTTGGCCGTGGCAAAGGGATAAGTAAGAGAGTTAAAGCTCATTACATCCCGTTCCTGAATTTATTTTTTTTAAGAACTCCTGTTAAAAAAAACAACAACCCCCCTCCACCCACCCACCCCCATAGTTCCTCTTCAGGGCCACCCACCTCTCTCGAAAAGAGATAGTATTCATTTGCCAAATTCAATTAAAACTCACAATCCCTTGTTTTAGCCATGATGGACGTGTGTGAGTGCATGAGTGTAGGTCCTTATTATAAAAATCAATACCAAGAGACACTTACGTTTTTCTTTCTGGTATATTCTCTGGTAAAAATTTTAAAATCCAATTTCACAACACATCACTTTGAAAAGTTCATTGACTTCTTTGTCTTTTCACTCTCTCCGTTTTTGAATTTCTTCACTGTCGCAGGCTTTTCCTTTTCTTCATCAATTCTTCTCGTCTTCTTTTCTTCTTTTTCTTCTTTTTCTGGACATGTCGAGGTTCCTCCTCTTCTTCCAGTTCGGAACCCCGCTCTTTCTCCTGCTCATGTTGTTTCTTAGGGCAGTCTGAAGAGCAATGTCCTTTCTCTTGACGATGATAACAGGTATCTTGACCTTTGTCTCTTTTAATGACTGTCTTGCTATGACGTTGTGGACACTATGCAGTCCAATGCACTTTCTTCTGACAGATATAGCAAGTATCTTGACTTTTATCTCGAAAGGAGCGGGAGTAGTCCACCGGCTTCTCTGAAGAAAACTTCCGTATGACACCTCCCAAAGCTCTGATCAGAAGTTCGATCTGTGTTAGCTCTTCCATCTTTCTGGTCGGATTGAGAGTGAAATGAATACTTTGAGGGAAAACACTGGCCCTTTATATATGGAAGACACTGGCCTTACATTGATACATAGAGGGCCATGGCGTTTAAAATGTAGTCATTTGACAGTTTGCACTCAAGATGAAACGATTGCACCATTTCGTGAAGAAAGGAGAAGAAAGTAAAAGGCAGAAACGTGACCTATCGCCTCGCACAATAGCAGACGATTTGGCTCAAATTCATGTCAGCGATTTCAAAGATGAAATGAGCGAGCCAGATTCCAGACACAGAGAGTCCTCGTCAAACCAAAGTCCACCAACAGTAACCCCTGAAAAGTACTACCACATTCGAGAGACGGATAAACTCTCCTCTGGAAAATTTAGAACCACAGCCTACAGGTACAGGGTGAAGATTAAACATTTCAAGTCCGACATACCTTTGGAGAAACCAGAAGAGTTCATCACCGATGTGTGGGATTTTTTGTTAACCACATTGAAACGGCAATGTCAAGCCAAAGAAGACGATCGCTTGCAATTTTCCATTTATCACGACAGTCTGAAGTCCCCCGTTTGTATCGAGTTTAGCAGGCCAACAGAACTGACACCTTTTAAAGTCATCGACAAGATTCAACACGTACAGCAGTCCAACGACAAGTTTCATATCACCGATTGAAAAACGACACTGTACATGGCCCACGTTTCTGTTCCCAAAGGGACGGGACAACGCAAAAATGTGTTATTGGTGGACGAACTTCGCAGCATCAAGCGCAGCATTGTCCAAATTAACAACACTCAAGACCAGATGTGTTTAGCACGTGCCATCGTGGTGGGATAAACATATGCGGACCTCTGTTGTTTCGAGGCAAAAATTTCAAAGACGGAAAATACGTTCACTTCTATCATCACGATGATCATTTCGATGCCATTACCAGAATCACCTCATTCCTGGGATACAGTTATAACTGTGAGAAATGTGACTATGGGTATAGCAATCGAGAGCAATACAAGCATTGTGGATCAAAATGACCATGATGATTGGCCTCTAAACCTTGCCTAGACGAAGGATAACAACGAGTGCATTTCCCTGCTTGTTATGGCACTTTTGTCAGCCCTATCTGTTACCAACAACATCTCAAGACGCAAGGTTCACAGCAGAAAAGTGCTTGCCAACTCCTGAAAATATGACCTACTTGTGGACAAGTGATACGTAGCAATAATGCCAAGGCTCACGCATGTTCAGGAAAGAAACGATGTAACATTTGTCACCAAATAATGGATTTAGAAAATGAATGCTACATTAAAAAATAACAACCCCAACAGGAGGAGGAAGGAGATGACCAGAAGAAGAAAGGGAATTTCATTTTTTCGATTTCGTATTCATGAAAGTGACCGGAATTCACATTTCTAATTTCTGTGTGGCTCATCGAGCGTGCAAGAAGTGCATCCAAGAGCCTATCTTTAGTCATTGCCCTCACTTCAGCAAGATTCCTGGAGGACGAGAAAAAAAACTTTCGAGGACCAAACACGCTGGCCGATTTCGTCCAATGGATCTTAGACCCTATCGACGAAACGTGGAGCGAAGAGGACATCGAACATTATGGAGATTGCCATCGCTATGCCACGGTGATGGCTCACGATTTCTCGGAGAAGATGGACAGTTTCTTCTCAAATACTATACAGAACAAAGCACCGAACGTCCTAAAGTCACCTTGAACGGAGCCAAAATCATTTCCGTTCAAGTGGGACAAGTGCAGTTTAAAGATTCGATGAGTTATTTGGCCATGCCATTCAGCCGAATGCCTAAAACGTTTGGAATGACAGAAATGGCCAAAGGCTATTTTCCACACTTTTTCAGTACCGAAGCCAATCAACACGCCGTTCTACCCCATTTGCCTGAGGCTCACTGCTACGACCCCGACAACATGCGCACCGAACAACGAGAAGCTTCCTGCGGTTAGTACCACTCTCACGCCTCGGACCCCTTCGACTTTCAGAAAGAAATGTTAAAGTATTGTCGATCCGACGAGGACATTTTCTGTCGTTGCTCTGAAAAATATCGAGAATTGTTCATGGAGAACGGAGGGAACTATCCTTTGAAAGAAGCCTGCGTCATTGCCAAAGGGTGTTCCTTAGCGTACCGCAAACGAATCATGCCCGAAAACACCCTGGCTGTCATCCGCCCTCAAACGACCAACTTTGTCAAACGTCAATACTCGGTTAAAGCCCTATGCTGGTTACATTACTTGTGCGACAAGGAAGACAAATGGATCCAACACGCCCGAAACGGAGGAGGCGAATATATCATCGGAACGTATTCGGTGGATGGTTGGGACTTAGAAAATCCTAAGATCGTCTACGAGTTTACCGGTTGCTTATTTCACGGATATTCCATCTGTTGCTCTCACCGTGACACCAAAAATGAATTTTTACAATGGACCATGGACGACTTGTACGAGGCTACTTGTCAACGTCGCTTAAGGTTAAAACAGCAAGGATACCAAGTGGTGGAAATCTGGGAACACGACAACGATCACCGTTTTAAAACCGATCCCGAGTTTGAACGCATAGTGGAAAGTTACAAGCTGGTGGATCCTCTGAACCCACGGAATAGTTTGTACGGAGGAGGAACGAATGCAAACTGTTTCCTGTACCACGCCAGCAAGGAGAAAGGAGAAGAAATCAAATGCCTGGACGTGTGTTCGCTGTATCCGTACGTGTGCAAATATTGTCACTTTTCCGCAGGGCACCAACAATTGCTGACGGAACACACTGACGTGGACAACATTCGACAATACGAAGGACTGATTAAATGTAAAGTCTTGCCTCCCATGAACTTGTACCAACCCGTTTTACCTCACAATTGCCAAGGAAAACTAATGTTTCCCTTATGCCGTACTTATGCCGAAACGTGTAACCAAGACCAACCTTGTTTTCACACTCAAGAAGAATGCGCCTTGACAGGAACGTGGAATTGTTCAAAGCTTTGGGCTTGGGATACCAATTGTTAGAAGTGTACGCAATTTACCCCTTTCCCCGGACAGAACAGTACCACAAGGGTGACGAGACTCAGAAAGGCATTTTCGCAGACTACCTGGATGCCTTTTGAAACTGAAACAAGAAGCCAGCCACTGTTGTTACCTACCTTTAGTGGGACGACCTCAATAATCTCGTGATGGATACGTTACTAGAGAACATTCATTGTTTGCTTGTGGAGTTGAGAGAATGTATTTACCGAGAGTTGGTCAAAATACAAGTCCAACGCAAAGAACAATTGCATCCCTTACCTCACCAGTGTTTAAAACCACTGGTACCTGAATGCTTTAAGAGGACTCATTCATTTGAGAGCGTTCCAGTGCTCAGACATTGTTCAACTTACCGAGGAGCAGAAGACTTTGGTTGCTAATCATCCTACTTCTTACAAGTTAGCCATACTAAAGTGAATTCCAGAGGAAGAGTTAGAGGATTACTAAAATCTTTTACACAAACAAATCTTGATTCAAAATTAAATGTCTGTCTGTGAACTAGTGACTAAACTATTTGGATACGTCGACGGAGTACGATCAGTTCTGTGCAAAAAGTACATTTATTACCTCCAACAAAAAGAGGTATGAAAACTGGCTACTATGCCACGACCTTTATCATTAGTGACACAACGATTGCCGTGGGAAGAAATCAATGACAGTATTCAAATTGTGGTGGATTGCCAACGCTTTTTACGAGAACTGAATCCAACAAATTTGGGCCGTCGTGTGGTGTGTCTTAGTGACTTCATTTCGAGGATACTGTTTACCAGCCGATTCTTTGTGGGCTCTGAATGATCTGTACTGTGAGGTACCACCAAAAACATGATGGTGTTTCCTTTAAATGTACACGAGAAACTCACTCTGTTAAAAACCTTGCGCTTTCATCTGCAAACTTCTCGACCTCTCTTTGAAGAAGCGTTTCTTTGTGAAATTTTAGCCACTCCGGATGCTTACGATGATGTGTGTATAGCTTGTTGGTTTCACTCTCACTGGAAAGATGTACGTGACTGGAAAAGTTTGGGTTTCGAGGAATACACGAAAGAAATGGCTCACATTGCTCAAGATTTGTGTTATGCATTCAAAGGAAAAAGTGAACTTAAATTGTCCAGTGAAAACAGTAACCTTTAAACCTGTGTTAGCCACAGTGCCAGAAGAACCCGTCACCGAGGAAAACCACCCCATTCAGGACAGAACCGTCATTGGCATGGGCATCCTCGAAAGGCCATTCTAGGAGGACCCCTGTGTGACTGTGTCAAGTGTAGAGACTCGAAGAACATTACAAACTGTCGATGCGACACGACACCTTCGTCACCAAAAGTGTACTTCAGTGACTTGTTTATATTCCACTTTAATCGTTTTGATGTGTATTTTATCGATGTACTTAACCATTTGGGTTTTATATGCTTTTGTCTTTTGTGTTCAATTTTTAAAAATTTTTGAAATAAACGTGTCCTGAAAAAAGTGAAAAAACTTTTGTCTGTCTTCGTTTCAAAGTGACATTGCCTGCACTACGGCTACCTTTGCTGTCTCTGCTCCCTCTTCCTCCACTTTCAAAGTAATCGACTAAAACTTAGATCGTGCTAGCTGGGAGGCCTTGTATCTTCGCCATCCCTTCAACATGTTAATTGCTGGACCGAGTGGTTCAGGCAAAACCGAATTTGTCAAACGTTTGATCGAACATAAACATCATTTGATCGATCGTCCACCTCAGTGTATCGTGTGGTGTTACAAAGAGTAGCAATCGGAGTACAGCCTCCTGCAAGAAAGTCAAGGTGATTCCATCGTATTTGTGGAAGGCATTCCTGGCGAAGACGACGGGATCTTGTTTGACCCCAGGCAAACTCATCTGGCCATTTTCAAAGACATGTTAGGAGAAGAAGAAGAAGAAAATAAACCATGGTTTACGCGCAAAGGGTATCATCGTAATGCCAGTGTCTTTTGCATCACCCAAAGTTTGTTTCAACAAAGTAAAGCCCATCGCACCATCAGACTCAATGCTCATTACGTGGTTTTGTTTAAAAGCCCTAGAGATAAATCGCAAGTGCAAGTGTTAGCCAAACAGTTAGGAACTCCTTGACTGACTCATGAGTACGATGATGCCACAAACCCCACACGCTTATTTACTCGTGGATTCCCCCCCCCCATTATTTGCGATTTCGTACCCATCTGTCTCACCACTGGTGCCAAGACGGAGAGCCTGTCGTGTACACGTCCCCGTCGACTTAAAAAAAATATTTTAGTCTGTCTCAAACAGCGTCAACATGATGTCCCTTCAGTCTCATCTTCCCCTCAAATTGATTCGTGCCTTGTACGGCATCAGTCTCAAAAAAATCCACAAATGCGTGCTCTTGTCTTATAAGACAGTCTAAAAGAAGTCATACGATGGTTTACGGTAACATCACGACAATTACTGCAAGGCATCATTCACATCCCTCATCAAACCAAACGCTTTTTTGAGAGAAACAAGGTAGCCTTCATGCAACTGGCAGATCCCCGCATCGACACTCAAACCAAAAAGCAAATCATTTTGAAACCTGGAGGTAGCGGTTGTCTAGGAGGTGTCATCATTCACTTTCTTATAATGGTATCCCAATCCCCCCAAAATCATCCCCAAGAAAAAAACACTCCCTGACCAAAACGTACCCGAAGAAAAGAGTAGTGAAGTCAAGACCAGGTCACATCCCTTGAAAAAGAAAACTCCCCCAAAAAAGAAAAGTCCACAGAAAGACCCCAGAAAACACCTTCTACTTGCAAGAGAGGCACTTCGGCCAGGTCGCAACCTTACATTCCCAAACCACGATCCGCATCGACGATGACCGCGTCTCCAGTATCCTCAGGTTCTTCCACTTCTCCGTTGCTGGTGATACCAGCCAAAGCCATTTTGACACGCGTATTTCCGAATTTAATATAAAAAAATGGAAACTCGTGAGTCCAGGAACTTCTCCTCCAGCGGTGACACTCTACTCCTTTTTAGCCGCAGCGGCAGCTACTAACATAGAACCTGCCCCCCCCCATCAAAGTCCAAGAGAAACGGGGTATGTTACATAGTTTACTTGATTTATCCAAGCAAGAATTGTCCCGATTTAGTCCGTCGCGAACCCCTCCACGATGTGTAATGACTGTCTTCAAGTTGATACGACGTAGAGACAATCAGTGGCGAAGCATTCCGCTAAATAAAAGACCTGTGCAAACGATGGGTATCAGTGTTTTTGTGCTCCGGAACAAAGATGTCCCCTAAAAGAACTGCAAACCACTACCATCCTCGTTCTCCTGCCCAAAAAGGAAAAGGAAAAAGAAAAGGACAGTCTCGTCGTTTGATCCTGCATCCGAATAAATACTTAGCCAAGCATCGGCGTCTACCCAAAAAAGACCACATCGTCCAAAGAAAAGGATGAGCAACCAACGGGGAGGATTGTTTGGCGACATTTTTGACGAGGCGATAGTCAAAGAGCTCTTCAAAAAGACTGATTACAAACCCTTCTACCTACTCCAAAAATAAGATAAAAGGACGTGTGCCAAGTCATCGACGTCAGTGTATTTTGTGTGTGCCTCGGAACAAACAAAATGTCACCCACCAGACACCATCATTCTTCTACCCCCAAAGGAAAGAAAAGGAAAGGACTCTTTCTTCGTTTAGCCAAACATTGGGATGTGTTGTCCGTCCTGTCCAAACTCCTCCACCCATGCGAAACGACCCATTCAAACAGCCTCCAAAGACGTCATCGATACCGTGTGCGAATGTTGTCTGAATGTCTTCAAATGAACGATACCTTTGTCTCAACATCAGAAAGAATGCTTAGCTAAGCATCGACAAGTTCTTCGCCAAATGGTCAAAAAGAAAATACCCATCCGTGAAAAGAAAATGATGTTGGTACAACGCGGAGGATTTGTGCACCTGTTGTTAGCACCCTTGGTGAAAGGAGTATTGGAACGATGATTACATGACTCATGACGAAAGCTACTTTACAAGGGATAGATCAAAGATAAAAAGGATCAAGAAGTTAAAAGCGGTCTCTGGGGTGAAAAGATCCCAGACGTGGCCTTTGGAATCTGATGGAAGGACGAAAATTGACGTTAGTGCCTTACTAACGATGGATAGAATTCTATCGTTGGCAAGAACAACGGACACCGCATTTACCTCCCAATTCCTCATTTGACCGAGATGTCCCAGTTACAACATGAATTGCAGTCGTTGATGGATCTTAGCGATTTGTCAGAAACGGAAAAATCCGCAACGGTGTGGTCAAGTGTTGCAACGACTTTAACTCTTTCACCAGTAAGCTTTTGACGAAAAAGCTCAAACGACTCGAAAAGATTTTAAGACCCTGAAGAAACGTCCACCACCACCACCACCACCCCCAGTAACCAACACAGACGCAGCCTAATGAATGCCTGAGGAAAAAGAGGCACGAGAAGTCTTTCAAACAACGTCAGCAGCCCCCATCCGTAGTAAGAATGCAGCGTCGTTGTTGACCCCTACCCCCACACTCCAATGAGAAAAACTCAAAGCTTGGGTTAAAAAGATGATGTCCAATCCTCCTTCGACAGAAGTGAAAAAGAAAGGGAAACCAGAAGTGAAAAAAGAAAGCAAGACCAAAGCTATCTCGTTACCGCCACCACCACCATTATCCTCGACTTCTTCTCCTGAGGCACGTCGGACACGTAGAGCCGTTTCCAAGGCCACCACCTCGCCCCATCCAAAGTAGCATCCGTGAAGAGTGGTTGACTTATTAAAAAAACGTCCTGATGGAGAATGTGTTAGCCAGCATTTACTACGATCCATCTCATCCTGCGGGTTACGGAGGAGTTCAGAAATTGTATCGTACTGCCAAAACCCAAATGAAAAGTGTCCGTTTACCATAAGTGCAACGATGGTTACAAGAACAAGCCACGTACACCTTACAAAAACTCATTCGACGAAAATTTCCAGAAATCGCACCCAAGTGGAGGGCATCGATCATCAATGGCAAGCCGATTTAGCCAATGTCTCTCATTTGGCCACCTTCAATCGTGGCTACAAATATTTGTTTTGTGTCATCGACGTATTTTCCAAATTTGCCTGGGTCGTGCCATTGACTTCCAAATCGAGTACTGAGTTAGTGCGAGCCCTTAAGCTGGTGTTGAAACAAAGTGGTCGTCACCCTCTTCGATGGCAAACCGACAAAGGCACCGAATTTCTGTACCAAGCTTTCCAAAAAGAATTAAAGAAACGAAAAATTCATTTTTTCACCTCATCATTGAAAATCAAAACACTTTTACGTTCGAAGTTTATGTCGACTTAGTGCAATAAAACTTGGATAAAAAGAAACTGTAGGGGACTCTATGAAAACACAGGACCACAAAACTAAACGGGACGTCTATCAGTTGAAAATATCCCCAGGCTATTATTTTAGCGGTCAACATCTGGTGAACACGATTGCTTCCAGGTTCAATTGAGTGTTTGGCAAAGCCAAACGAAGTGTCACCATCGAATACCATAAAGTGACTCGTCGCCTGCTGCTGAAAATATTGGAGGATAAAGTGTTGGTCATTAGAATTTGTCTTGAATTATTTGACATTTTGGATGTGGACTTCACAAAGATCAAAATGAAAAACGAAATAACAGCAACTTGGATTTTTCGAAGTATTTTCGATTCCATGTAGAAATGAAAGAAGGCTTAAATTTGATCTTTGTACACTCCGATGTGGTGGAGTACAAAGTGGTGGGACACACATCCGTTCCGTTACTGCGAATAATTCCTTTCAAAGTGGATTCTGGCACGGTCAATGACGACGTAGGTGGAACACGTTCACCGCGAATTTGTACATGCTCACTATTTACCCATCAGTAAGTCGTATTTCGACACTGTCAACATTGCTATAAAAGGAGATCTGGAACAAAATATTCCATTCACCAAAGGGAAAGTTACGGTGAAACTCCATTTTCGAAAACGATTCTCTAACGACTTGTAAGTCATGTATCCTGTGTACCGAGGAGTCGCTCGACAGCGAGGACATGGTTTAGGAGATATGCTGAAACAGGCATTTCGTTCTGTGCCCCCGTTTTGTAAAAGATGGTGACACGAGGATTGCACGCCTTGAAAGATGCTGCTTTGACGCAAGGCAAAGAATTTTTCCAAAATGTCATCATCGTCAAAAAAAACAAAAAAAATAACAAAAAAAATCCAAAGAAGCATTCTTGAGAGCAGGCAAAAATGTCTTGCTTCAAACTGACAAAGACATTTTGGGTCGACAAGAAACTCCTATAAATGCCCTGGAGGCTGCCCAGTCAGGCATTCCTGCTTCCCTGACGCCACAGCAAGGACAAGGCAGTAAGAGGAGACGAAGACACCCCTCCAGAGGCCTTCAAATACCCTGAGCTAGAATGACCAAAGAAGAACCGTTCGAGAATTAGAAGTTCTTGCTTATTAAATAACAGAGAGAAAAAATGATGCACCGAGAGTCTTGCGAATGTTCCAAGTCGGAATTGGATCTGTTTGCCATGCCACCCACTATGATGACGATGCAAGAGTCTCAATTGGTAGAATTTTATCCCATCTCCTCTTTGATGACCTCAACCCCCATCGAATTTGAAATCAAAAGACAGCCGGAAGATTACATCGATCTGAATACCAGTTACTTGTACCTGAAAGTCAATGTTCTCGGTCCGAATAGAGATTCTATAGACCATAACAAGGAAGTAGCTCCCGTCAACAATTTCACGGGTTCCTTGTTCAGTCAAGTGGATTTGTACTTAAATAACAAACTGGTCAGTAACAGCATGGATACTTACCCTTACCCAGCGTACCAGGAAAATCTTTTGACGTACGGAAAAGAAGCCAAGAACACCCATCTTCATGCTTGCGTGGTATGGAAACCTGACACGGCATACAAATTCAATGACACCGATATGATTACAAAAGATAATCTAGATCACAATGTGGGATTCAACGACCGCCGAAACAAAATCAAAGATGGGCAGAGTTTAGATATGATGGATCGCTTGCGTTTGGACATGCGATTACAAGAGAAGTATTTGCTGAACGGAATGGATGTCCGTTTCAGATTGAATCGAAGCAGTGCCGCTTTCCATTTGATGGCTGATGCTGCCGATTACAAAACCATCATCCAAGAAGCCCGAATCTTCGTACGCCGCGTGGAAGTGTTACCTAATGTGGGAAATGACATCAGTCACACTTTCAGCAGAACGACCGCCAAGTACCCGATACGACGTGTGGAAGTGAAAACCTTCACCATTCCTAAAGGTCAGCGATCCATGATCGAAGATCATCTGTTCCAAGGACAGTTACGCAAACGTTTAATCATTGGCATCGTCCTGAATGAAGCCCTCAACGGAGCCCCCAGTCAAATTCCTTTCAACACTTTGGTGTATCCAAAATCGAAGTCGGTCGAGATGGCAAGACCTTGTGTACCAGGCCCTTCGAACTCGACTTTGAAAAGAAGAATTACTTGAAGTCGTACTTGTCCCTGTACGAAGCCACCTGACAGCTAGGGACCAACATCAGCCAAGGTATTACGCACGACGATTATGCAGGAGGTATTTTTTGTGGGCTTTTGATTTCACTTCAGACCAAGGCAGCGACGAGGGACATTTCCACCCTCTAAAATCAGGTCAGATTCGTGTGGAAATTCAGTTTATAAACCGACTCCCTGATGAAACGGTGAACGTCATCCTGTATGCAGAATTTGATAATACGATAGAAATCAACAATTTTGAGAGAAGTCATTCTAGATTATTAGAAGCTATGGAAGACTCTTATCCCTCTTTGAAGAGTGGAGAATATTTGGAAATGGAATGAGAGGATATCGTGGAACCAGAATCACTCACAAAAAAACGACAAAGACGAGGAGGACATGGTCATGTCCAGATGGCCCGAACAAGAACAACATTTAGTGTCCTGTTTTGCCAAACACATGGCGGAAACCATTACAGGGTTGGCCAAGAAAGATTGCTATGGATGTCAAAACGATCATCCCAGTCAAATTCAGCACGATAAATGCCTAATGATGAGTCAAGAAGAAAACTTGGACGAGTATCTGGATGACGTTTGGGGTCTCATCTCGAAAGAAGCAGTGTTGCATCAGTGGTATAAAGACTTGCGTAATCATTCCTCCACTCCATTGACTGCTCAAGAGATTCATCGGATCGAATCTCTATTGACGCAGAGTACGGAGACGAAGCGAAGAGACAATTCCTTGAGAGTGATTTTCAATCAAAAGGTCAGGACTGAATTGATGACTTATCATTACCAGTGAAACAAGAAAAAAAACCCACAAAAACAAATGGATACCTGGGAACTTTATTACCTTTTGAAAAACAGTTCGTATACCGCTTCTTGGAATCCTGTCGTGTGTGCTAAAGATGAACTTTCTTATCGCACACCGAAAGACGATCAAGTTTATGTCACCAACACGGACGACAGTCAACTCCCAGGAACCCAGTGGGTAGCCGTCTACCTTCCCCACGATACCTGTGTGGAGTATTTTGATTCGTATGGATTACCACCTTTGGAATACGACATCATCGACTTTATGAAAAGAAATACCCAGACGACATGCTTCAATAATGTGAAATTACAAGACACTTATTCTATGTTGTGTGGACAATATTGTGTGTATTTTCTTCATCAACGCAGTCTTGGATATCCTTTAGAACATTTAGCAACTTATTTTGATTATGACTCGTCTAGAAACGATGAAAAAGTAGATCGATGGTTTTGTGACCGTTATGGATATCTCTTGTCTTTAGCTAGGAAACGGAGTGCACATCAATGGCCAAATGACCTCCATCAGCGGAAGTCTAACTTGACTTCACAACGTTGTCAACCTTGTCAAAAATGTGTTATTTGAAAAATAATGTATTGTTCTATTATGTGTTGGTTAATTGTTGGTTGAATAAAAATGTTATCTTTTGAGAGAAAAAAAGATGGTTGTTAGTTTGCTTTTTTAAAAATGTATCATTATACATGCTCTTCGACTTCTCTCTATCCCTCACCATGAGATGGGCTATAGCGTTCCTACCCCCCCCCCACAAAAAAAGTATTGGTGTTTTCTATCGCGTCCGCGCTTGAGCCCTATAAACGGGGCGGTCTCCAGTCTGACCATCCATTGTTGACTCGTCAACCTATGGAGATGTCTTCAAGACTAGCTGAACTAAACGAAGCCTACGTGAATTTACTTCGTGTCAGGCAAAACCTGATACCCAGCCCAGAAGAGATAGAGAATGTTAGGATGTTAAAAGTGGCCCAAGACCTGATAGAAGAGGTGTTTAAAGATGAAATCGAGAAGGAGCAAGAAGAATGGACCTAGAAGTATAGACTTCAGAAACAGCAGAGAACAGCAACAGCAGTAGCAACAACAACAGCAGGAGCCAGACAGAGGTTTTGTGGACTGCTGTGTGGACACGAAAGAGTTCTCCTTCTCCTTCCGCAGAAGGAGACCATGTCCTGTGGGAGAGCATGCAGTCAGACGGGGACGCAATCTTAGACGATAAGAGATTGCCACAACCCCCAACAAAACAGCCCTTTTCAGGGCTACCCCAAACAATCTAGAAAAAATACAGTAGTCAAATTGCCAAAATTTGTCTGTCTTTGTGTGTTTGTAGGTTAAAATATAGAAGTGTGCCTATAAACACTTCAGTTCTCTGACGTGTAGGATAGTGTGTGTGTTTGTAAGTAAAAATAGAAATGTGCCTATAAACACTTAGTTTCCCTGACTTGTAAGATAGTGTGTGTTTTTTATATGTAGGGATTACAATAAAGTGTGTTTGTAGGAAAAAAGTTAACGTGAGTGTTTCTTTTAGGTCCGCGCGTTTCATGTTATTTATGGTGAAGTGGGTATTGTGAGTTCTTGTGTTAGGGAGATGTTTTCCTTCACGTCCGTGCTTCAGACATATAAATAGAAGCGTTCGTCACAATCGGACGGAAAAAGATCACCATCTACAACATATACCTCCGAGGGACCACCAACACCAACCCCTCTCAGGAACTTGCCCAAATACTCAAAGACAAAGGTAACAACAGCATCATCTGCGGAGATTTCAACGCTCACAACATAGACTGGGAAAGCGACCATACGGACAGCAGAGGGGAAAACATCGACAAATACGCCAGAACCAACCAAATGATAATACTCAACACAGGCACCCCCATTAGGATAAACCCGGCCAACGGAAAATGTTCAGCCATAGACCTCACCATAGCGACACCACTCATTACTCAGATCACCGAATGGGAGGTCATGCAACACAGTACACTTGGTAGCGACCATTTCCCTATTCGCACAACAGTTTACCTAACACAACCCTAAGGAGCAACAAACCAGCATACCAAAATGGAAAACTAATAAGGCAGACTGGGATACCTTCCAGACCATCCTAAGGACAAAACATATAGAGGACCTACAAAGTGCTGACACAACCCTTTACTACAACAACATCATTCAAGCAATCAACGGCGCTGCACAGGAAAGTATACCTAAAACAAGTGGAAAAACAGGAAAAACGACCATCCCATGGTGGAATAAAGATTGCAAATCCCCCCTAAAAGTTAAAAAGAAAGCACTAAATCGCTTCCTACATACCAAACTCTCCACCGACTTCATCACCTACAAACAAATGGAAGCCAAAGCAAGAAGAACAACTAAACAAGCCAAAAAAGCCTCCTGGCAAGCTTACTGCTCAACACTCAATCACTCCACTCCCACGAAAGAAGTCTGGAACAAAATCAGAGCCATGAAAGGTAAGACCCCCAAAACAACACCCCAGATAACAGGAGCAGAAACTAATAAAGAAAAGGCCGAACAATTAACACAACACTTTGCACTCTCGAGCAGCAACAGTAATCACACTCAAACCTTTATGCTACAACGCCAAGAGGTGGAGCAAAAATACCCACATCTCTTTAAGGACCAGACTGCGAAGATAACCAAAGAGAAATCACCGCTCAATGACAACTTCCAACTGCAAGAATGGCACAAAGCGCTCCGCCACAAGAAATCCACTTCACAAGGAGAGGATAATCTTGGTTACGAAATCTACAAACATCTACCTGACAACATGCAACGGATTATCCTCGATTTAATCAACCTCATCTGGAACACTGGCAACATACCCACCACCTGGAATCAAGCCATTGTAATAGCAATTCCAAAACCAGGAAAAGACCCCAAACTTACCTCATCCTATCGCCCAATTTCTCTCATCAACACCATCTGCAAAATTATGGAGACGATGATCAACAACAGACTCCTACACCATCTCGAGCGAAACCATCTACTCACGGAAAATCAAAGCGGATTTAGGCCCAAACGATCTACCATAGACCAACTCACCAGACTTGAAGCCGACATCAAACTCGCTTTCAAAGCACCAAGGAAAAAGAACTGCCATCTCATAGCCATATTCCTCGACCTAGAAAAGGCCTTCGACCTAGTAGAGACCAAGGGGCTAATTGCCAAACTCAACCAATATGGAATAACAGGACAAATGCACCGCTGTATCTCCAACTTCCTCACAGGAAGACGAATTAAGACCCGGGTAGGAGATGCATACTCCGAAACATACATATTGGACAACGGAACCCCAACAAGGAAGTGTGATAAGCCCCACTCTATTCAACCTTATGGTCAACAACCTAGGAGAATACCTACATAGTACCATCAACCTATCTCAATTATCGGATGATAGCGTAATCTGGAAAGCAGGAAACCCCAACAACAGACACCACATCACACAGATACAACAAGGACTGGACGACATCACCAGATGGGCGAATAACTTGGGCTTTAAAATCTCAAGTACTAAAACTGTCGGGATGCTCTTCTCCCGCCCCAACAACCGAAAACCCAAATACCCGCAAATCTACCTACAAGGCACACCCATCCAGTTCGTAAAACAAACCCACTTCCTGGGACTACTACTAGATGAACAACTCACATGGAAACCACACATCGAAAAT
>JAECUM010044828.1:0-26805 GCA_016617855.1 Megalonaias nervosa | reverse complement strand
ATATATATATATATATATATATATATATATATTAAAAGTGCTGCTAAAAACCAACCAAACAATCAACCATCTATATGTATGCGACATTTTAACAAAGGAACTAAAAGGGGTTTCAGGCTGCGTATGCACAACATCAGTACTTTATCATGAATGAAAGTTAAAATCAGGAACACAAGAACTAAAATACCAGTCATTTCATGCGTTGTTTTTTAAAGTCTCCATAGTTACCACATAAATTATTCATGAGGAAAGACATCGTAAATGGATCGCATAAACAGGCATGTATTGATCCATGTTAGGTGCTGTATCATTGTAATCAAGACTACACTCTAATTACGTAGAAGGAAAGAGCGACGGTAGTTGTATTTTATTTATTTATTTATTTATTTATTTATTTATTTATTTATTTATTGTTCTTACGGAGGACATTCTTCGTTACATTTATATATTCTAGTACGGGGTTGTGCGGAAAAAGAAAAATGAGTTCTAAAAGATGAAAAGAGAAGATTAAGACTTTTTCTCACGTCTTACAATTCTTTCTTGTATTATCTGGTTATTTCCGTGTGCAGTTATAGGCGGCAAAGAATAGCATGTTGCACGTAGCATCCAAATAATAAGATCATTGTAGACAAGAAACGATATGAAAATAAGATGGTATATCTAAATACTCTACCATGAAGGCGTGCATATTTATGTTTTGTAACTATAGGAAATGACACTTAACAATTAGTTGTAAAGTTCATGTTACTCATCCGTAACATCAATGACCATTCAGAAATTTAACGTTCAGATAATCTTTATTTAAAGTCGATGCCTGTCTTTATTTAAAGTCGATACACATCTTTATTTAAATTCGATGCATATTTTAATTAAATGTTGAAGCATGTCTTTATTTAAAGTCAATACATATGCTTTAGACATATAAAACTTTTTATTTTATTGAACTTAAGTTGTCAGGATTTTACATATTCCCCTACATCACCACCCGACCAAGTGTATGGGGCATTACCTTAAAATTGTTTTCCGTTCTGATCTTTACTTATGTTCCTTTATTTACACACACACACACACACACACACACACACACACACACACACACACACACACACACACAAATATTGTACAAATATTATACTCATTTACAAACCCCAAGATGTTTTACGTTGCATGTTTGTTTGTTTTTTGTGAAATTTAAGAAAAACGAAGAAATCAAAACAAAAGTTTTTGGCGACATATTTTCCAGCCATTTGTATGATAAACACAATTTTTATAATAGACGAGATTAGGGAATTTGTATGCGCAACGTGATCTGTATATAACATATTGTGCAAGCAAAATTAGGAAGTTGAAAAGATCATGAAAGTTTTTATTTTCATCTTTTAGTTTAATTTTAACATTTGGGTTGTAAGTTTGGATCTATTCCACAAATAATTTCCCAAAAATGTTAATTAACTGAACAGTCGTAGTATAAGTGCTCAATTTGTTATATCCCCTCCTTACAGAAGGTATATTTATCACTATCACTTAAATTATTCTTTTTAAATAACTGGTTTGTGGCAATATTTCTATGCAGAAATCTAAAATTAAAGCTAATCTTCTTTTGTATCTTTTGTACAAGGTTCAGCCAAAACAAAAGAGTTGGTCCATTCATTTACACCAATTACACACCCTAGCTGCCTGGACCAAGTTTCATATTTACCATTTGGCTTTTGTATCTTGGTTCTTATTAGATCTTTATAAATAAAAATTTATATTTTGCTTTTCACCAAAAGGAACGAAGTTTTGTCGAGCATTACATGGAAAGTATTTCCACTTTCCAAAAACTTTTAATTTTCATTTCCCACTTATCTGATATGTTTTGAGATAAGAGTACTTAATAAAATTATTAATTTGTGTTGCTGCTTTATTTCATCAAAACTTAATAGAGATTCTAGACATATAAAACATGGCTTGTTGAGGCGAGCATTGGAATCCAAGGTACAATTCGACCATATCAAGATCTGCTTACCACTGTAAAGAAACGCGAACTAAGATGGTATGGTCACGTCTCAGATTCATCTGGCCTGTCAATGACAATCCTACCAGGCACAATGAAAGGAAAGAGAAAACGAGGTAGACAGAAGAAGAGACGGGAAGATAACATCAGAGAGTGGACTGGCGTGGACTTTGCAAAGTCCCAAAGAGCAGTGGAGAACAGGTCCAAATGGAGAAATATTGTCGAAAGGTCATCAGTGGATCCCCTACGACCAGCCGTGTTACGGGAGAAATAAAAAACAACGATGAATACCTATGTGGTGTAAAGAAATTTGCGAGTATGTCCACATTTATATTTAATGGAAGTATTTCAAAACAGCGTTGAAATGTTTTGGACTTGGTCATAATGAATTGATGATTTATATACACTAACAAAATATTGATTGTTTGTTCTAGTTAAGTGACAGTTCATTCAATATATTCACCTCTTAGAAATTACCGTAATATGCTTTCAGCAGTTAGAATTGACATTAACAAATATATTCTGTTATGCGCATCTGAAGTCATATGCACAAAATACATTTTTAATGACCAAAGTTTCGATATAAACCATAACTGATTCCGCTGTGTTTCTCGGATCGCATTCTTTACAAATATCTTTTTAATCAAAACATTTTTTTTTATCAATAGACAGGAAATATGTACACTTCTTTTACTGGTTTGTAATAAAAACCACGTCGACCAACAAACTACTGACACTTATTATCATGGGCCGTCGCAATGGTTACCATGTGACATAATGCGCCACCAAATCTGGTTCTATGTAGTTCGTTAGAAATAATAAGTAGATCAGAATCTATGTTGTTTGCAGCAAGATTCGACTTAAAAACGTATATGCGATTCATTAATCCCTACGTCACTGTCTTATTTTTGAGCAAAACAACAGTAAAGACAAACACAATTTTCATTCCGCTTGTTGTTAATGTCACTATTCAGAGACGAATTCTTTATTTAAGACTGTTTGGTTCATACATCTAAATTAAAATTTACATACAAAATCATGTCTCATGTGAATATATAGACATATTCAGCTACTGAATGCAACTGTCATTGTTTAAGAAGAAAAATTATGTAAAACAATTTGAAAGAGTAGTTTCTTCCATCTATCCATAATCAGAGAATTACAACGAATATAATAATTCCACAGATTTCAAGTTACAATTCGTACTATTGAATATTCATGTCGTCACCTAAAATACATGTTATCTTTAAAATTCTTGAACATCAAATACACAATAATTTACAAACATGGTAGAGGCACCGTTACATCTTCGAGTATTTAATAGCTAACGAAGACTATTGTTATAATCAATAACTAATTTTCTTGTTATTTCTCTATATTTTGCAGACGTAAGCAATACATTGTGCAACAGCAAGATCTGAATAATCTAATTTTGATATTCTAAGAAATATTTCTAATATTACGTAAAAAGCATGTCTGTAATATTTCATAATGTCGTTATTGAACAGACTGGATTTAAATTTATCACGAGATATTCATTATATTTGCCACCACCATAATCAGTTTATAGTGATATGAGAAGACACTGATAGAAAACAGTGCTGCTTCTTTTTGGATAGTGGCAAAATATCATTACACTGTCATCATTAACCGCATTAGTCTTTAAATTGTTACGTATATGTAATTAAATTGCTTGTGTGTTAGTTTAAAAAAAAAATATTTTAATTTTGTTTCATTACATTTTATTGTAATGATTATTTTCACGGGATTCGATTTTTTTTCCAGTAAATTCAGTTTGTTTAGAACGTAAAAATATTTCTTCATCACTATTTTTAGTTCATAGATTTTGTAAACATCGAGTGAAGACGATTGGCTATTGCCAAGGTCATTTTTGGCTCACGTGTTAGCTGAATTGTAACAGCCTTTCTTTTTTATTTATTTCCAATGTGAAAATTTGACTCTTAGATAGGGCTATTATAGCTACGTGATAATTGTCATTTTTTTTTTTAAATTGCGCTGTTCAAAATCACGTAGCCTGTCACGTGAACTACCATGTGATCTAAAATCGAGGCTTAAAACAGCCATTTTCTACTAGATCTATTGAGCTGTATTTTAAACCTTGAGGGCTCAAGAGGGTTTTATTGTTGATGCCAGATTGTTCTGAAGTTCATCTATTTGTTGGAATTTAATAATTTATTCTCTAGAAAACTAAATAAGTGCTTCGTATTTATAAAAGTTCTGGGAGAAAGAAATTCAGTGGAAATTTATTCTGGAGTTTAACAGAAACATTATAAACTGTGATTCAACGAGGATCTGTTACCATCAGTACAGACATCATCTGACGTTATCGCCTCCATAATGGAATTTCATCGAGATTCGAACCCGGATTCAATTAGAACTGTTTAGTGATAGGACTTATATTTTTCAATCTTAGGATTAATATTTGGATTATATTCACAAACCATAAGTCCTATTTCCTATTTTTACATTGTTTTCTAGGGAAATAAATTATTTTGTTAAAATTTACAAAGCTTGTTGACTTCACTCTTTTCTTTTGTTACATCTGTACGAGCCTACACGTAACAAACTAAATACTTTATACGAAAGGACAGCATGTAGAGATCACGTATGTAAAACACGAAACTCGTTCTACAGATTGACAAGGGAGCAGAATGTGTATACAATAAAGAGCTTTAAAAAGATGAAGAATAAAAGGACTCGAAAAATAAGTAGCATCAAGCATCTTTATCTTCTTTTCACCTAGCTACCGTAGAGCCTTGCACAAAAATCACGAACACCGCAGCCCCTAAGTATAACTTCGGTAGGTAACTTTTAAATAAATATTAATATAAATAAATAGTAATCGCTTTCAACCACCGCAAATCTCGAAAGGAAAAAGAGAGGATAACTCCCATTTGGAAGACACAATACAAGCCTCTCCAAGAGTCTCAAAATGGAAAGATCGAGCTGGCTTCGACCAATTTGACCACTTTGACCTTATGCAAAGTTTCCACAATTTATGGAAAATACTTCTGAATGTATTAAGCGGACAAATTAGTTCAAATTATATACATTGTCTTGAAGTGCGGCTAAACACGCATTTAATTGACCAATCGGGTAATGCCCTGCATGTGCTCAACCATCTTTTTGCCAATTGTTTGAAGGTAATTAAATGTTCCGTTTCCTAATAATTCGATGTATTTTCCCGCCTGTGTGCAATGACAGTGGTAATAAATCAATGAAACACTGCCTAACGTCCATTTAAATCACGTGGACCAAGTCCGCCAAAAGTGGAGAAAATTAATTGGAAGCTGTAAAGACATATATTTGAGGCTAAACTCCACTATTGTACATGTTGCAATAATTTTTAAATAGTTGTCTTTAAAAAAAACATTTTTGGTGTTAAATATCCCAAATTTCTTTTTTCTTTTGTTAACTACTTTTGAGGCCACCACCACCACCACCACCCTAAAACATTATGTGAGCCATCTTTATTTGACACTGAAGTTATCATTTTGTTGAATTTTATACTATGCATGATTTTTAATACAAATATAACTAAAATTACATATGAGTTCTTGAGGCAGTTGGCATAAAACATGAGGAAACAAAACATTAGATGAGACAAGAGTACTTTCAAAGGGTGAAAAACGTTTCAGGATCGAAATTAACCGTGGCAAGAAAGATATGTCTCTCAATAAATAAGAGGCATTCCTAGTTTAATGAACAAAATAAGAACTGGAAAGTAGACCAGAAAACTGATATTTATCCATGGAACACTAGAACACTAGATAAGAGAGACTACGTTAATGGATTGTACCTTCAAAGGAAAATCGGTAGCAAAGGCTTGACAAACGTGAAAGACTGTTGATGCAGAAAAACGCTAGCCAAAAAAAGTCGGGTAATTGATGAAGAGTTAAAATGATTATTCTAGGAAGACGGCATTCTCAAAGACAATGAACCAAACAAGGATTAATAAGAGAGAAGGCGCAACGAAACGACAAGACAATGGAAAATATATTCGTCAGGTACACGGAACAAGGAACTAGAGGGGACGCACGGAGAAGGCTCCATCTGTGTGAGTTTTAGAAGGAAACGGAAACTCGTGGTCAGCATCATCACGTATCACTATTGTGCATACTATTGAGGAGTAAGGACGAGACAGTCAGTTACCGGACCGGATGCGGGAGGTGGCGGGTTCGAACCCCGGCTGAGTCATACCAAAGACTTATAAAAATGGTACTAGCAGCTGCCTCGCTTGGCGCTCAGCATTAATAGGTTAGTGTTAGGACTGGTCGGCCTGCTGTCAGGATAATGTTACTGGGTGTGACATGATGCTACATGTCAGCTCAATGAAGCCACCATTCTGACATCGCTATAAACTGTCACACTGCAGACATTGTAGTTATATGACTGAAATTTTTGTTAAAGCTACGTTAAAAATTCAAATCACACACACACACACACACACACGCACACGCACGCACACACACGCAGACACAATGAATGCAGCAAGCTTGGGAGTACAAAATTAGCAAGACAAGCAAGCTATGGCAGTACACTAACAATTGTCTAAGAAGATGGATTCAGTGTATCACCAAGTGTTACGATTACACAGCCAGAAAAAGGGTCGAGAACAGTGAGGCACAAATGTGGGATTTAAACATCCAGACCAATATAATAACCCTGACATACAATGAGAGGGACGTGTAGCACATCATAGATACAGTAGTACAAGGAGACTACTATGTTGCAAAAATGAACAAAGAAATGAAGTGACCAGGCCAGAAAACTTTGAATGGCCTGGGACACGCAGACAAAGATCGTTTTAATTATGATCGGAGCGATATGAGTTATAACACAGGACACAGCCTATATGAGTTACAACACAGGACACAGCCTACAGAAACTAGGATTAGCGCCAAAACCCGACCAACTACAAAAATGCGACACTCATAGAAACAGCATGGGTACTAAGGAATGTTCTTGAGACCTACGGAAACAAAGATTCACAATCTCATGCAGTAAGAAATCAGTCACAATACCATCAATAAGACGTGAAAGAGAGAAACAATAGCAAATAAATAAACAAACAAACAAATAAATAAATAAATAAATAAATAAATAAATAATTGTTTCATCCGATGGGACGTCACTTGCCAGTATTTGCATAGTTTTACTTTGCTGCTTGAAACTTAACCATTAATCACAATCTGCAGAATGTTTGTAGTCAAGGATTTACTGTATTTCTTTATGGCACCTATTTTGTGTATGGGTTGGTGGTTTGGGGGGCATTGTGAGGTTGTATTTATTATTATTATTATTATTATTATTATTATTATTATTATTATTATTTCTAGAGTGTGAAATAGATAATTCATTCTGGCTAGCGCTTATGAGCTCAAGGTAATTGCTTGTATTCGTGTATCCAATTCTTTGCTGAATAAATCAAAAGTACGTTTCCTTTCCACCTCGTCGCTTTTTTAAACTCTCGTGTATTGCTGAATACAAAATTTTCATGTTTAATGTTGATAAGAAATTTCTTCCACTAAATTAGCGAATACGTTGTCGAATTGTACCTCGTCTGCCTGTTTTAGAATTCTGTGTTCTCGATACATTCCCTATCCTTTCATCCTAACCCCACAACATTCTAACGACAGATGATTGTGACTGAAAATATATTTATTACGCTTCCGAAACGATGAGAGAGGGCCGTGCATACAGTTGATGTCTATGATTCAGTAAAGCTGGCGACCAAAATAGCAATCATGAAAACAAATTGTCATCGCTACTTATTCCATCTGTATGGAGAAGAGAAAAACGAAATTTGTATACCCCTCAAATAATGAGGATGGAATATATATATATATATATATATATATATATATATATATATATATATATATATATATATATATATATATGCTATATATATATATATATATATATATATATATATATATATATATATATATTTGTAGATCCGCCCAGTTAACTATTGCGCTTAGGTTACATTGGATGATTATTGTGTTCCATAAGACAATATTAAATTAATGTGTGCTTGTTTGGGTGTATGTAATTCTCATTGAATATTCGAGATTCCACATTCAAAGGGATTAGTTTAACCTAGGACCAGTTTTATTATTTGCTGTAATAATTTCTCTAAGTCCGTTTTAAGGATTATAGAGTTTAATAGCTAAGTACTAAAGATTCTATTAGGTGTTTACATGATGAAACCAGCCACTTCGCTCCCTCACTTGTTATGTTCCACTACAATATATGTTTCGGTAATTTGATCTGTGTGAGTTCCAGCCCTAGCTGTAAATTGTCTATTTTAGCATTAAAACAGACTAGTGAGGATTAGATTCTAGGGGAAGACACTGCCAAGTAAGAGTCCAAATATATGGAAATCATTATTCGGTGTCAGACGTTACATCAATATAAATTTTAAATGTGTGCTTCTGAAAACAAGACAAGAAAAGTAAGAAGCTGAAATGTGCTACATTTCAAACATTAGCTGGAGAGGCTGCAATGGAACTACTCAACCAATTTTCATTTCAAGAGGAGGAAAAAGTCAAATTGAGCATCTAACACAGAATCTAAATAAGTGTTGTTCCCCAAGGAAAGACGAGACCTATGAGGTGTATGTTTTCAACAGCAGATTACAAAATCTCTAGAAAGATTTTAATCAATTCCCGTCGGATTTTAGGAATCCTAACAATTACTGCAAATTCAAAAGCATCATAAATGGCATAATATAGGACAGAATCATTGAGGGGATAAATGATCATACAATAGCAATTCTGCCAGGGGAAAAGGATTTATCACTTGAAAGATGCGGTGAACCATGCATATTAACTGAGGCCACATCAGTTAGAATGAAAACAACTACTACCAAGCAACAACCAGATGAGTCTGTTGATGCATTGTAAAAGAAAGGAAGCCAGCAAAGAGTTAAACTTCAGAAGAGCTTTACAGAAAAAAGCAAGGCAAAGAAAGTGATGCATTACTTTACAAATGGTGGATTGTTTCATACAAGCCAGCTATACCGAAAGTCATAACCAACACAGCTAAATATTTTTGTCTCTTTTTTACCCCTCATCAACCGAAAAATAATTTTCTTTTGGAAGGTTTAATCATTGTTAATCATTGATTGGTTAGTATACATACCAACCAACCTATCTACCTACCTGCCTGCATGTATAAACGGATGTACTAAAGCAGAAGTCTACGGTATTCTGAAATCAATTGCGCTCTGCAAGCCTTACACGCGAAGGAAACACTGTTAACAGTCTGTGGCGTACTAAATTAACCGTTGAAAATAGCATTGTAAGAAGAACAGCACTACTGGGATTGCTTTGACTGGAAGACTCATCATTATGTACCTCGATTCTAACAACGGTCTCCACAATACGTGAGCTAAATTTGTACTCTAGGGGATTCATATTTCTCTTCTTTATATCTTGGAGAGCCATTTATATGAGAATATACTGGAGCGGAACCCCATTTGGAAAGGATAGGAAGTAAACGTTGAGTAATGATTTTCATCTGTTACAACCACAGCCGAGTATGAAATCGGACGATTAACTTAAACAGATGGCAAAATTGCTTAAAATAACTCTACTATAGTGAATATTTACAAGACTAAGGACTGGATGAATTATTTGTGAATAAAAAAAATAAAAGGAAATTTGCGTAAATTCTCGTGGAGATGGGTAGTGCGAGGAAGCTAATTTCGGTAACGTTATTTTTAATAGCGTTGTCCCTTTTGCTACAGCTGATCAGTTTTGTAAGTCCTGGGTGGATGGTAATTACTTTTTATATAAAATCGGAGAACTCCATCGAAAGTAAAATTGACATCTTGGTAGCTTTGTGGTACACGCGTACCTGTGTTACAGGAGGTATCAACGAATCCTGCATCACCTGGTTTGACCAGGATATGGCCAAAATTACGGCCGGAGGACTCCCACGGGTCGAGGGTGAGTTATTACTAATATAATCAATTTTATGCATTTGTGAGCGAATGGGGAAATGACACCAAAAAATCAGGCGTTGTCAAGTTTCCATCAGCAAGTCCTGACACTAAGGATGGAATTTCCCAATCCGTCACCGAATATTATATTAATTATTTTTTCTCTTATTTCTGTATCAATGATCGAATATGTTGCCATGATAATGCATAATTTTAGTGATCGGGCTGGACCAGGTTAGATCCCAGTTTCCGGTTTGCTTGGATTTTATCCTTTGCCGCGTATTACAAGGCATAACAACCGAGTCACTCGCCTCTCCGAATGAGCAAAATAGCTGTTTCTGATTGGTTAAATGATGCTGTCATAATAGTGAATTATGAATGGATTATTTTATATGAATGATTGTTTCTTATTAAATTTATGACCTAAAACCATTTTAAAATTTTGCTAGTCTTGGAGGGCAAAATATTGAATATTGTATGACATAACTCCAAGTTTAATGTTCTATCCAGTATATATCGTCTACGGGTCACTGATTTTATTGAGCAAAGTCTAAAAGGAACAGTGAAATAAATATAAAGATCTCTCAAAGTGAAATCACAAGCATTTAATATAAACGATATGACATGGGTTTACGCAGTATATTTATGACATCATATGAATACTCAGAATATATGATCTACTCCTGTTTTCTATTCGTGTTCAATAAAATTTATTCAAAATTTTCTTGTTTTACACTTTTTAAATACAGCTTTTGCGCTGAATTTATGGGGTTTTTTTCCTGGTACAACCGGTCAAAATCATCCACAATCGTCAAATCTACGGAGATGTTGGTTCAGCAAAGAAGTGACTTGAACACAAAGTAGCTTTAACCAGTATGTAACTGCGTATAGATTAGCCCTTAAGAACGCGACGTAACTTTATTACTCTTTATGGCACAGCAGGAAAAGTACAACACGCTAATTGCGCATCCCAGTTATCGCTGCATTTACCTACCTTAAAGGAATCACGGTACTAATTCAGTTCCCATAGTAAACCTATGCAAACACCATGATATTAAAAATTCAATAACTTAAAATTTTTGAGTGCTCATGACCAAACCTATATTTATCAGTATAGATGAAACCTGGAAGTCAGCTTCTGTGCAGAGGAAAGGATATAAGCCGCGGCATTTTCTGGACCTGCATATGTTTGAAACATGTGCTTTCAATTCCGCACCAAAGAGTCAGGTGCTAATTTTAGTAATGAGTGTTCCAAACTCAAGACTGTTAAAGGACTGAAATTCCATCAATGAAACAATGTCTCTATTTCTTTTCACTTTCAACTAGGATAAGGTCTCAAAAGATTCTTTTTCCTAAAACATAACTTACATTATTAACCAATCCTGGTCAGCAAAACCTGTATATACTCTATTTAATGTTCACCCATTTCTAGGCTGGTTCCCATTTTTCAATACCATTAGTACCGTGTGTCCTAAAATGGTTTAGTGTAAATAAAGACTATAGTGTTTTTGCCATGACTTTATATTGGACTGTTAAATATAGCATAATTTTATATATAGATTTGGGTAGATACTTAGAACAAACATTTGATGGACATTAAAGTGTTGGTACATTCTTTCTTTTATAAAATTATTTAATTCAGAACTTCGATTATGAGAAGGTGATTCAAGGATGGCTGATATTGATTGAAAAGAAGATAACCATGGAAACTTAAGACGACATTCGTGAGAAAATTTTATCAAGGCGATGGGGATGATTGTTAAAGCCGTATGTCATCTCATCAATTGAATCATTTTAATGTTTCGAATAAAATATTTAGACGCATTAAATTTTATGATGAAAACTCAGTATCAATCATTTTTGCATTCGAGTAAAGACCTTAAATCTTTCCAAGACTATTTTAATATGAAAGAAATTGCCAGTGCTGACATTAAATTTATTTATTATATATTTGAATAAGGATGTGGCAGCAGGAAATGCCTGCAAAAACTTTTGCCCATGCGCACAATGAACATTCTTATTTCATATAAAATCAATGGTGACAATAAACAAGAATGAATTAACTTATTGCCTACAATTATACGTATATAAATAATTTAAGATTTATTAATTAAGGTAACAAATGAAGAGAATATATCAAAGAAGTAAGAAGAATAGGAGAAGGGAAGTGGGTAAATCTTTTACATCGTCAGGATTTTTCAGTATATTAAACTATTATAATAATGAAAAATTTAACTTTGTAAGGTGGGAGAAAATTATAAATGCAATTTTATTTTTTATGCTTGACAGATTCAGATTAGCGTATACCATATTCTTTAGACCGAAACTGCGGTACGGTACAGCCTAGGTTCCCATGCGAACAGTTTAACCTGCATCTGAAAATTACATGCAATTATGGTAAATTGACTCTTCGGAGAGATTTTCTTTTATCTTTAAGTAAATATGGCCTTAGTCTGGACAGTTTTATGAATTCGAGGCAACGACTCAACCTTTGCATTTAGGCTACTTTGGTAAGGAAATTACCGTATTTATCTCAGAATTTATTAGAGACAAACACAATTACCGTATTGCTGTATTTATCTCAGAATTTATATGTGACAAACGCAATTACCGTATTGCCGTATTTATCTCAGACACGATATATAATGTTGATAAATTTAACATTTTGATTTAGTAATAAAGTCGTTATTCCCAAAGCATTGTGTGGTAGAGGTATTTTCATTTCGTAAAAAGTCCCTGAGCTTTAAGCACTCTTGCTTTGCTAATGATGTACCTAACTGCGACTATACAGCGATAAAAGCGATGCAACAGCATGTACACATTATAGAACACGTTTGTAATACCACATGAATGGTAGTTAACTTTGATAAAACAAAAAATTTCTGTTTTGCAATGGAGGATCTTTAAGGAATTATGAAAAGTTGTTTTTAAAATGTAGCACCAATTATAACCAACTGCAAGATGTCATTGACAACTCACCCAAGAAGGACATTCTGTTTGTACAAGGAGACCGGAATGCAAAGGTGGGAGTTGATTCACAGACAAACTGGCAAAGCACCTGTGGACCCTTCTGCAGTGCGGAAACAAATCAAAGAGGACTCAGGCTCTTGGAGTTGGCTGCCTACATCAATCTTGTGCTAGCCAAAATATTCGGCTCTCACAAAACATCTAGAAGATGGACCTGGCACAGTCCACATGGACAACATCACAACCAGACTGACTACATCTTGGTGAAAAATCGAATCTGCACAGGACTGAATATCGCTAGAACACTAAGTTTTCCAGGAGCAGATATTGGAAGTTACCATGATTTATTAATGACAACGTTTCGCCTCCACCTGAAAATGATCAAAAAGCCTCACCAACCTAGAATCAGATTTGACCTTGAAAAATTGAAAGATCCAAAAGTCGCAGAAGCCTTCCAAGGTGGTAAATTTGCACCTTTGATAACCCTGGACAGCCGAGACACCGACCTAGAGACTTTAACAGCTGTGACTAGCACAGCTAGCGAGATCATTTGCAAATATCGTCGAATAAAGAAACATTGGATCACAACATATGTCCTTGAACTATGCGACAAAAGAAGAGAACTGAAAATGGGAAAAGGAGATCATGAAGAAGGTAGAAAATACAGAGAGATGAACAACATGATCAGGAAAAGCATGATAAAGGCAAAGGAATCCTGGATAGAAAGACAATGCTGCAAAAAATCGAAGACATTCTGAGTAGAAATGACAGCAAAATGGCATATCAACTGGTGAAAGATCTCACAACCCATAAACAATGAAAAACTACCACCATCCAAGACAAACCAGGAAAATGCCTCACAGAAGATCAAGAGATTCTCAAGCGATGGACAGAATACTGCTCAGAACTGTACAATCATAAGACCCAAAGATCCAGCAGTACTAAATTTCCCTCAGGCAGAAGAAATTGATGACAACCCCATTCTTTATGAAGAATTAGAAATTGCAGTTAAGTTACTAAAGAAAGGAAAGTCAGCCGGCATTGACAACATACCAGCAGAGCTCATTCAAGCAGGAGGAGAAGAGATAGTCACAGTCCTAACAACAGTCTGCAACAAGATATGGCAGACAGGAGAATGGCCCACCACATGTATTCAGTCCTTGGTGATCGTGCTCCCCAAGAAAGGAAACCTACAGCTATGCCAAAACTACAGAACCATCAGTTTGATCAGTTACCCGAGCAAAGTCATGCTGAAAATAATTCTCAACAGACTAAAGCCTCAAACAGAGAAAATTATTGCTGAAGAGCAGGCAGGCTTCCGAGCAGGAATGAGCACCACAGAACAAATCTTCAATCTCAGACTCCTTTGCGAGAAATATCTTCAACAGCAGCAGAATCTATACCATGTCTTTATAGATTTCAAAAAGGCCTTTGATAGGGTATGGCATGCAGCTTTATGGGCAGCTATGAGGAAGTACAACATCAGCTCAAACCTGGCGCAGGTTGTTGAGAACCTCTATGACAAAGCCACCAGTGCTGTTCTCATCGATGGCAGCAGAGGAGATTGGTTTTGAACAACAGTTGGAGTCAGACAGGGATGTATATTGTCACCTACACTCTTCAACATTTTCCTGGAAAGGATCATGAAGGATGCCTTGCATGACCACAAGGACACTGTCAGCATCGGAGGAAGAACAATCACCAACCTTCGCTTCGCAGATGATATTGATGGTTTAGCAGGAGATGAAAAAGAACTGGCTGATTTGGTTGAGCGCCTCGACACAACCTCCACAGCATACGGTATGGAGATTAGCGCCGAGAAAACCAAACTTGGGATCAATTATCACAGATGAGGGCTCAAATCTAGATCTACCTTGCAGGATTGCTCAGACAACAGCAACAATAACAAGGTTGAGACCAATATGGAAAGATACCAACACTGCTTTTGGTTCCAAAATAAAGCTGATGCGCTCGATTGTCATATTCATCTTTCTGTATGCTTGTGAAACATGGACGCTCACATCAGATCTACAAAGAATGATTTAAACCTTCGAAATGAGATGCTACCGCAAGATCTTGGGCATCTCATACATTGATCATGTAACCAACGAAGAAGTCAACAACAGTATCCAACGAGCCGTCGGATCCTATGAAGACCTCCTGGCCACTGTAAAAAAGCGCAGACTGAAGTGGTGTGGTCATGTCTCAAGATCATCTGGACTGGCAAAAACAATCTTTCAAGGCACAGTGCGAGGGTGCAGAAGAAGAGGCAGACAGAAAAAGAGTTGGGAAGACACCATTAAGAAGTGGACAGACATGAGATTTGGAGATTCCTAAAGGACAGTAGAGAACAGGGAAAGATGGAGAGAATTGGTTGAAAAGTCATCTCTGGTGCCCCAACGACCTCTTAGGTTAAGGGATTGATGATGATGATGATGATGATAATGATGACAAATTGGTACAGTTTTGTTTTACAAATATATGGTTCTTGCGCTTACATCCAAATTATCCTGGACGAAGGCTAAGGAAAGATTGGTAGCTCAGAATATCAAATCTGTTATGGCTATTTTTCATTACCAAATCAAATTTCGATAGTTTAGTTGTGTAGATGCCTTAATAAAATATTATATACTTCGGTAAAACCTATATTAGATATTGGTTCTGAAATTTGGGGACAAAACTATTCAGAATATATTAAAAGTGTTCAAAGCATTTTCGGCAAGCAAACATGGATGTGAGCGTTATGGGGTGGTAGTGGTAGGGGTGGTTACCCTCGGTGTTGTAGACCGGATCGAGTGAATAATAAGAACAGGAAATTAATGGATTGAATAAACTGAGATCTGAGCAGATCCAACATTGAATGTGTTGATGTGTCTGTAGTCTCTAATGTGCAAGTGGCCTGGAGTGTGGCGATGTGCTAGAGTATTTTGATGTATTACAATAAGATAATCCAAAATAGTCTTGTCTAAATTCAGTATAATTCCAAATTAATGTTCCAGTCCAAGAATATTATTGAGCGCTTTATAATACCATTGTATAATTGTCATAACTCCCCTCCCAGCTTTGTCGGGGTGGGTGTTCTGGGTTTTGGTTATCGTTATCTAGAGGTGATCACCGACGGTGTAATTTGCCCGGGACGAGTAAATATCAAGAGAAATTGAGAAATTTACAGGTGGAATAGATAAAGAGCTGAGCAGGTATATAGAACAGAATAACACGAGCCCCCGTTACAAAAAAAGACAAAATTTAATCAAAATTTCTAACAATAAAGTTCATAAACAAAAGTAATAATACATTAAGATTGAAAGTTACACTTCTTTCTTTTTGACTTAACTTCTTCAACGAATTTTCAAATACAAAGAAATGATTATACCAATAGCCGTTCTGTTAAGCGATAGAATTTAAATCATCATTAGATCAAGTGAAATATATAAAAAACATTGCCTTGTACAGTTTCATAACCTGAGGGTCTTGATTCAGTCCAAATTCCACAGCGACTATCCCTTTTGACTTCCTTGTGCCGGTAAGTCTGGGTCTTCTTCACTTTTGACTTTCTTTTCCAAATCCTCAGGTGCCTCGCCTCTTACGCCCCTTTCAACTCTGTGTCCACTTTGGGTTCGTAATACGTAACACGTAGAGCATCTCGCCCTTCCAAAATAACAAAAATAAGCAACCTAAATCTTTCATCACATTATACTGGGCGAATAGATCAGTACCTTCCCCCCTCGTTAGGTCAGATACATTCTATCCTAATTTCAAACAGATCCTACGGCTATCTAGTCTAACTGGCCATGACAGACCGTAACAATCTAGTTTCACAAAATTAATGGTCAACTAATGGCTATTTCAACCTCCCACCGAGACATTAGTTCCAGACTAGTCTCAATTACACAAATGAATGAAATTCCTTGCACTACGGTATTTATAACGACAATCAAGTGGTTATCATACGTGAACTCATATATAGGTCGGAGAATTCACACGGATTCTCGCATCTCAACTAAAATAAGGCATGAAATTCTAGATACATAATTTCCTATAATAAACGAGACTATACGTTCAAACAAGTCGTCAATGTTTATATAAAGAAAAATATCATTGTACGGACTCAGATAACGAACTCAACACAGGTATACCATATCAAGAAATTAAATCTACGAACTTAAACAAATAAATCCATGCAAATACAAGGAAATAAATCAAACAAATCATCATAGTAATATCAATGAATTACATAAGATTGTTGCAAATACCTTGTTTTCCCAAGCTCTCACTTCCAGAACGTGTCTGTCAATTTTTCCAGACAATTGCTTCCCCTGGATGATTTCTACGAGTGAGTTTACTTCTTAACCCACTCGGAGTCTATTTATATTTGTTCTCTTGCAGAAAAAAGCGTAGACTGATTTTCAAATTTGCTATTTGCACTTTAAACTGAAGAGTTTTCATGTGAAACTACCCACCCACCCCCCTTCACAGTGTGACCAATCTGGATGAAATACATTTTCCGCCCGAACTTGCTGAAACAATGCAGTTCGTCTGACAAACCTTGATTACCCAAATGATTCTGGTAACTTTCAGAAATGACAGTTTTCCATACCGATCAGAAATTGACCCCTTTCCTGTCCAGTTTAAACAAACGTAGCCTTAATCAAAAATCGCTAAACTCGTGACAGAGACTGTACCAATCCGTGCATTATGGCAATTTAAACGTGCGCAGAACTCCATAAATCTAATTAATCGTACGCGTGTCCAACTAAATGTGTTCTACAGAGATCGACAGAAAAAATTTGCTCCATTACAATAATAATTTAATAAATAAATCTATCCAAATAAAAAACTGAACACAACAATAAGACTGATTTTGCTTCCAGATGTTAAGGCAAGAATGGGTAATTTCTCAAGTAAATACTTTATATAAAAAGCGAAGACACAATAACAGACCCCGGATGTAGGCCAGCCTCCTCTCTAAAACATCAAAAGTTGTCAATAATTTGGGGAATTTCCAAGTGAAAAACTATGTCGTAGAGTCAGATTCAAATAAACATGTTAACCGCAAATATAATGATCTGAATATTTAACATATACTCTTAGAGAAATATTAGCTATGTATAAAATAAATGTCAATGGTCAGGAATAACCTGAAATTGAATTTGGACAAAGCCAAATACCAAATACAAATGTATTTAACACATAATCATTAGGAAAAGCCAACAAATAATACAAATTAAATATACATACCAGTCCTTTAATGCAACGACTTCTAGATACCGGGTGGTGTAATCAACTATCGTTAATACATAACGATTATTGCTCTCCGACGCCGGCTTATCGGACCTATCAGATCCATCGCCACCCTCGAGAAAAGTTCATTAGTCAGTGGGATGGTTCCTAGTAGCACTGGACGATGGAAAGGTCTTAAGTGCCACCGACTTGTCATACGACAAACAAAGTCTCCGAACATCCACATTTACCCACAGCCAATAACACTATGATTAGCCTATCTCTGGTCTTCGCCACACCTATATGGCTTCCAAATAGACCCTCATGTGCCAGCCGAAGCAATTCTGCTCACTTATCTTTAGGCTCAATAACTTGTTTGAACATATTTTCTTTTCATGGCATACTGGTATAAAATACCTCGTTTCGACGCGAACCTCACCTCGCCGTCTGGCGATTTTCGTACGGAACCGTCCTTTGCATACCCGAGTACCTTGCTGAGAGACAAATTGTCCTTTAGAAGTTTCCTCAATTCGCCAGGTAGCAAATTGTCGTGGGTTTCTGCGGCATAGACCACGACTTTCGCTTCATAACCCTCGTTTCAGTCTACCCCACGAGCACAGGTGTATATGTCATACGACAAGGCTGTGGCAACACATACATACACCCTAACATGTCGTGAGACAACCCAGACAAACACACTGCTTGAATTCGCCCTTTCACATATGGCGGTTCCAGGTCGATATTAATGACCGGGAGCGAATCTTTAGTCAGGTTAGCAAACTGGACTTTCATCCGTCTTGCTTGTATAATCTAAAGGCTTGACATACTTACCATCTACCAAAGCCGAGTATCTACAGCAGGTATCATACAGCACGGTTGCCCTCTCCCCATTAACCGTAGCTAGCGCTGTGTTGGTCAACACCACTATTGTTTTATTTTTTCGTACGGCGCTTTCTACATTCCATAATAACATAGCCTGACCTTTGCAGCCGTAACACATGAGCTCTCCTGTCTTTCCAGGGGTATACGTATCTGCCCTTGAATCTTCCCCGTCCCACGGAAATGATCTCAGCTAGGATTACCGACCCCTGGCCTTCACAAAATCTGACCATTGCACCTTTAGGGTGACCCGTCACTGGCTTTCGTGTGTTCGCTGATTCGCTGATGCTGGGTTATTGTTGTTCCTTGTGTTCTCTAACACTTCTCCCCACAGTTAACTTAGCTTCTATGTAACTTAACTCGTCCTTCCCAATAAACTTCAATGCATTAACTGTCTGTCTGTCGCCATCTTGGTCTTCGTGTACGGTGTCACAAGAACTAAGCTCTCTCGGCCGAAGTTTCTCTACTATGCTCTAATTTTACCGCCCTAATAGAAAAACAGTGTCCACACGTATATTCCTACTTCCGGTACGTCCTACCTATCGACTAACTACAATTTGACTATCCCTTTACACAACCAATCAGCAAAACGGAAGTACACAGCCAAATTTCTCCAAAAAAATTCAGCACAACGCTTACATCAAACAATGCGTAATTACTACCTTGGTATTTACCTAATTATCTCTTCTCTCAAAAGTATACATATTTATCCTCTCCCCCCCCCCCCGCCCAATTTTCACAAATTCAGTATACAACCCCTTTCCACAAACGTAGTGAATAATAATAGTTCAGGCATGTGTCTTAATCCCTTACAATGCTATTATCACAACGTTAAACGAAAATGACCAAAACAAAATTGCATGCACTTAGCATACAAATGCGCAGACAATGGTTCAACTCACTCGAACAGATAATGCGTAACCAGCAGTACAGAAATTGTCAATGTTTGTATATTTTTGCATCCTGGTGTTTCTTTGATCAGATTCTTCTACTCGAATAAGTTGTTCTAATCCGGCGGACGAGCGCCCAGTTTGTTGTAGGATGGTTGTAGTGGTTATGGATGTTCAGAGGGTGATCGACCTCGGTGTCATAGCAAGGATCGAATGAATAACACAAATAGGAAATTAATGGATGGAATTAATGGAGATATGAGCAGAGATATAGAATAGAACAATACGATCATCCGTATACAGAATATAACAAATTTATTTAATTAGATAAACAAATAAAATTGGACAATACGCTTGAAAGATACACTTCTACTAGAAAATAATTGACAAAAGTCATAAGCAATGTAATTAGTAGATCCGTTTACACAGATATGACAGATGTCATCACAAATCGAGTGAGCGTTTCCAACTTAATTGACCAGCATGTCTGCATAAACTAATCTTGTTGGTCATGGGTTTCATTCTGTGTTAATCGCACACATTAACTTAATATTGCTATGTGTCACAATGACACTTGAACATAACAGACATCAACAAAATTCATACCGTTATAGAGCAGATATCTTTCAGGATGCTACAAAATGCTTAAATCAGAGCAGATACCCTACAGAATGCTATAAAATATTTAAATCATTAGATGATAACGGACGTGTTATATGGGCATTACATATGAGACCTTTATTATTTAGCTATGGTTTCCACTTGTATGGATCTCACAAGATGATGGAAATGTTAATGTCTGTGTAAAGCCTTCTCTCAATGAGTGAATGATTGTACTAGTCAAACATGGCATGATAAAAACATGCAGTCTTACAGAATTATAAAACATTATTAATTGTTGAGATGTATGTTTCCATAGGTTTACCTATTTATGCCCGTAAAGCTCTTTCGAGATTCACCTGTTACAGTCATCAGCTTTGTAGAGATTGGTAGACATTATTATTATTATTATTATTATTATCGTGTGCAGTGCGTGCTCGGCCATTTAGCAGCGTCATCATCAACAACATGCAGAGACTGCAATCCACCGGGGACGTGATGATGTTAGATAGACAAAACTTCATATGCATTTAGTTCCAACAGGACAGAAAAAGAACGCGTATGATACGGCGTAGGATTATATCAGGCCAAGACTGTTCCTACGCCATATCCAATAACTGGGCACAAAGCACTTTGGTGGTTTTGTATTTATTACGTATCCCCTTTTTTAACATATCCCTTTAAATAGTTTAATGTACAATTTTAACAAATTGAAATGGGAATTTTGCGTTTGATAAAAGATATTGAACAATCTCTGAAATATCTCTGTATAACCGGGGCTGATCCTATTAATATATATTGTGTAGTTGCGTCATAAGTCTGTCTTCATTGCACATATGGAGAATTGCTCTTTACCTTTGAACTTTTACAAATGTTGTATGGGACATATGAATGGATTTAAACAGCAGTCAGAGGCAAGTTAATTTTGTTCACTTCTCAAAAGGAATATAGGTTTTGGACCAGTAAGTGACCCTTTTTCTTACTCCCTACTTATCGATGACCCACGTTCTATTTCCAAGCAAATTCTATGGCAAATTTCACCGGCTAACCGTAATAAAATATATTTAATTTTATACAGAAAACTCATTAATTTAAAGTACTTTTAAACTCTCTACTTTTATGTTTTCATTCAATACAAGAAATTATATCTTCAATGACTTTAAAGGTGATATTATAAGCGTATATTAAGTAAACGAAGATTCTGTATCTTTTCGCTTAGATATTTTTTTCACAAATAGTCGCAAGAATTTAAAATGCAAACAACCATATACTTCCCTACTTATGCCACACTGACGAAAAAGTCTATACATTGTAACAAGATGTAATTCCTTTAAATTTGCGTCACAGTAAAAGAAGTTGCTTCTCTGTGATACGTCTGCCTTTATGTTGCAAACGTTTGTCAGTTTTAACCTCTGAATTGCTAAACAAATTTGATTCCTCACCAAAATAATAGACACATTGAAGGTTCCTCCACTTAAACATACTCTTTAAAAATATAACAAAAACAATTCCGCAGACCATATTTTTGAAACTTTGAAGCTGAAATGATTTGAGGTAAGTTTGGTATTTTAGATTATTTACATTGTGGAATGTCACCTCTCTGTCATCACGGCTGCAGCTTGTAACGAAATCAACGGGTGCACAGTTCACAAATGTTTGTTCTTCGGTTTCTTCACCTTTCTGTTTAAGGTATTTTCGCACAGAATTCAGTACACACATATATCTTTGTTCTTCTCAATAGCACACGATATTACCTGAGAATATTTAGGAATTACTTATCCTTAATTACTTATCCTTACTTGCTTAACTTACTTACTTATCCTTGTCACTTTTATCCATCATCTATCTTTATTTCTCATTTTCTCATTTTACAAGAAAATGCTTGACTCACGGCATTTTGCTGTCTTCCAGGTGACTCTTATTCTGGTTGGATTGAGAATGAGGTCGAATCGACCTTGGCGCTTGTGACATGCTTTGTAAGCGTCGTCTTGGTGGTAATCGGCTACAAAAACAAGACTTCCAAGAAATCTTATTCAGCTATGTCCTCGGGATTCATGCTATTCTCAGGTAAGATATATATATATATATATATATATATATATATATATATATATATATATATATATATATATATATATATATATCTGTGTGTGTGTGTGTGTGTGCGTATGTGTGTGTGTGTGCGTGCAATAAACTAACAACGAACAGTGCAAAACTAGTATCTAACTAGCCTGAGCGCTTTCGACTCTTATTGAGTCTTTTTCAAAGGCAAATACAAAACTTAGACAAGACAAACAAATAAAACAGAAAAAAAACCGTTCTGTTTGCAAAGCTTTACATGACGATTTCTACAGGAATGAAACCTTTAAATTTATTATGTTTCAACTAGTTTATTTCAGCTTGTTGCGGATGCTGGGAAATATTTTTTATTGACCTATAAAACGATGGACCATAACCAAATCTGCAACAAGTTGAAAGAAACTGGTTGAAACATAATAACTTGTGGTAGACTTGACCAAACCTATTTGTGTGTATATGGCCACACATACTGGACAGAAACGAATTACTATAATGCAATCGTTCTTTTGCATACTTTCTCTTTAAATATCAAAATGCATGAAATAAAATACCCAACGAATTTATTTAAAAAAATAATCAAGGTGACTATGACAGGTTAAAAGCTGGGAGAATGACTTCGCTTAGACTGCCCAAGTACTCTTTGTGCTGAGTTACCATGAACGTAAAATGATATAATTTGTCACGTACATGCCCATACAAACAGTAACAATTTGTAACCTCATTTTTACCTTTCTCCAAAACTATCATTTTTTGGTGTAGAGCCGAGACGATTACCTTAATTAAGAAATCTTATTAATAAAAGTGTCGATTTTTGAAAGATTCTTTGGAGATATTGCGGATATACTTCAAGCAAATAATGTTTTAAAGCCTGGAAAACTGATAACAATATAAACTCAAACCAAATGACCTCTTGATGTTTTATTTAAGTAAACATCAAAGCTACAATCTCGCTTTTTCTTGAAGTTTTGAAAAAGTCAGAATTAAGTTATGCAAAACATACCAGAGAATTTTTTTTTTCTGATCTGATTTTTTAAAAATTTAATACACCCGTCTTCTTTGGAGGCAAATGGGCAGAACATGCAGTTTGCCCTTTGAGTTTTCTCGTAAGTGTGATGCATAAGAGTGTTTACTGTAATTTTACAGCGGCTCTGCTCCGACCTGTTTATGAAGTAATCGATCGTGCTATTGCACGACAGGGCCCAGCATCAACATGGATAAGATAAACTTCACCATGCAGGTGAAACTCTTTGTTTGAACCAGACTGACATCACGCACTAACATCTGACAAATTACATAGAGTCGGCATGATTGTGTAAGAATAACGAAGAAATTATTGATCATATTTAGAGAATTATTATGTATTCTCCTAATTATTAATTATTGTTATATCTTTCGAAGTAGTTTTCTTAATGACTGCATATTGGAAAGAATCCTTAACAAACTCAGTAAGTTTACAGAAGTGTAAGGTCAATCAGGCGTTGCCTTTGTGATAAAATGTGATAGTCGTTCACGACCGAACATCGCTTGACCATTTCCGTCAGATAGTGAAATAAACCTCAGAAGTAATTGTAGGGATACACACAAATTTCATGTATTTGGTGATTCACCTCTGACGCAGTACACCACATATATCACGACAGTAAAGGTCGACGATATTTCGATTGTGATTTTTTCTCCTTCCGCCACCATATTGTACCATGCCACCGAACGTTGTTCCAAATATTGTTGTCACTGGCGACGAATTAAATCTGAAGTTATTTTCTTGACTTGACGGAAAAGGCCGAGAATGTTCCGATTGGTGGTTCAGTAATAATTCAGTTAAGTGTCTCAACGGAACACTTTGCTTCTCTGATATGATGAGTTTACTATTTTTATGAGCAGAACATGTTTTAGCGTATTTTACGTGAAATAACATACTCCGCCACAGATTTGTCACCAACTTAAAAAATATATTCGGAACTATGTGCATATTTTCCTTTTAAATGTACAAGTTGATTACTTATCTTCATCTTACATCGTTTGATTTACGGTTACAGGTATCATACTATGGATACCTGTGGGGAAAGTAGCAACCTATATAAAGGAAGTCTATGACTTGAACCGAGGAACACCTATTATCCAAATGTCGATGGGCACATCATGGGCGTTGATCTTGGCAGCTATTGCAGCTTTCATCAGTAATATCTGTGCCCTCTTTCTTCTCATCATTGCCTGCAAACAGAACCAAGAAACCTCTGGAATAATTTACCCTAACGCCGAAGACGAAAACTGCAACGTTTCAAATATCCCCATGCAACAGATGCAAGTGCCCAGTGACGGAAATCACGTTTACTCGACTGCCCCGCCTCCATATATCCAGGCACCTATGATTGTGCATACGTATGGCTACAACATGTACCACAGTCTGGCTCATCCCAGCGGACATTTTGGACCTATCTATCCCCAGTACACGCACAACTATCAAATTTCCCCACCCCCACAATACACAGAAAAGCCGAACTGACAGTATTCAGAATCCATAACATCGAGGAGCAGTTTAGAAACTCATTCTGGTTGGTGAAACTAGTCGGTTTATCTGTACCTTGTTAACATTCCTGTATTTAAATTCTCAGCTTTTCTTATTTTGAAAAATTAAACTCAGCAAATTTGGAAACTAAATACTGAAATGCATATCATGACAAGAATTTCACTTTCAGCAAATATGAGCACTATTTCAAGATCACATATATCACTTCACTTGAAGCTATTTTGCAGAGTAAATTACCTTGCCTTAGGAGCAATTATTTCTAAGTGGTTAATATCACAGATGGAGCTCATAGTCATGGACTCTTTCGAACGGAGTCCGAAGCTTAGTGTTTTTAAGAATAGAGTGTTTGTCCAGTTTTGTTTGTATGGGCATCAGACACGCTAAATGTCTGAATCCTGTGAATATACATTAATTAATAATTACATATATATTTTATTTATATTTTTGAGGATATTTCACTTCTAAGTTTTAGACATCGAAGAAATCACGTGATCTTTAAAGTGATAATGGATGATCTCCCTTCCACAATTCTGTCCCTTTCAACTATTTGTAATGTTTATAAAGCTTTGTGGCAAAATTTAATGTACGAAGTGATTTGTAGAGGTGCAAACGAAAACATTGTCCAGATATTTGTGATTCATGTTTTCTTTAATTATATTACTGTCAAAAGTATAAAAGCACATGATCTTTCGATGAAAAGTTTAGATTGAAGGGTATATTGAAAGGAATATGGACTATCTAGGCAATTTTACACAACAACATCTCGCATCCCATTAACACTCTTCACATCCCCCAGCCAGCTTTTACGCTGTGCACCTTGGTAATCCAACAGTTCCATTGTGATTCTACTTGTACGTACAAAGAAACGAAACTCAGTTTGATGTGCATTATGAAACTCTCGGAGAACTGAACGCGGGGTATTTGAAAAGTTCTAAATATTTTATTTTAACTCTATTGCTACTTTGAACCTGTCAATAACTTTCATGCCGATCGATCGACAACATAACTTTCTAAAAAATGTACTGATGTGACGTAACATAGGTAAATAACAGTGACATGAAAATGCGGGAGCTACGGTGACTTAGTGGATAGGGCGCCAGACTCAACATTTAATGTGTGTGTGTGTGTGTGTGTGTGTGTGTGTGTGTGTGACTTACTATTATAATTACATATTGTACAGTTTCTACATCTCTGAATCTAATTCATTTGCATAGGCTGCCAAATATCTATATTACACGGTGAGAACAGAATTGTACAGATGGGAAGTAAATGTTGCCGTTTGAGTCCTATAGTTATTTCCCTCACTAAACATATTACTTTTTTCCACATTCATACTAGACTAGGTTCTATCTACCTCTAAAACTCTTAATCAAAGTTTTTTCTTAAGCATAGATGATTGTTATGAGAAATGACACACATTCCCAGTAACATACACCATCTGTAAAAACGGCAAGTGTTTATATAAAATAAAAAATAATATGGAAGGTTTAAAAATATGCACAAGCTTTCCTCTTTTTTTGGTAATACATGTAAATAAGGATTCCTTTTATTTTGGTAATACACGTAAATACGGATTCTTTTTATTTTGGTAATACGTGTAAATGAGGATATCTATTAATTTACATTGACATTCTGATGGCAATATATATATATATATATATATATATATATATAT
>JAECUM010044827.1:0-23144 GCA_016617855.1 Megalonaias nervosa | reverse complement strand
TATATATATATATATATCATCTGAAAAAGACTTAGGATTATCTTATTCATACAAAAGTAATTTTTCTTTTTGAAAGCAGCGAAAGCTCGGGTATGTCCAATGCCCTTATCATTTCCGGTTATTTTTGGAAATTCCCACGTACACTATCAGCTTAGTTGCTATTGTCATTTCCTAACCTTACTAAGTACTTATGTGTGTCAAAACTATTGATTTCATCCAAGCTAATCTTCAAATGTATCCTTCATTAGCAAATTTAATAACCGTTAACTTTCACGACGAAACAAGGGTTTAGAAAGATCACTAGCAGTATGTCAAATGCCTTTATCTTTTCCAGTTATTTTGGGAAATTCCTATTTACACTATGAGGTCAGTTACTATGGTCTTTTCTAACCTTACTACATACTTAGGTTTGTCAAAACTATTGATTTCATCCAAACGAATCTTGAAAGGTATCCTTCATTAGCAAATTTAATAACCGTTAACTTTCACGACGAGGCAAGGGTTTAGAAAGATCACTAGCAATACTAGAAGAAATAAGCACAAATTGTACAAGTCGTGTCATTAATCATACACACATAATCATAGTCAGAAAGTTCATTCCAAAACGTGCATAGGAGAGCGACCGCAGAAAATACCGCCCTTCAAGCAATTTATGGCACAATGCTCATGTTTATCGTCGTTATCACTTCACATTGTACATAATAGATCCGCATGCGACACCTGACATTTAGCACCAGCCCATATGAATGTCGTGTAGAAATGCAACGTCCATACAGAGATATTATACTCCAATTGTAGTCAAAAACAAAACGTGACATATTCAATACTGCCTTTTAGTTATTGATAAAATGTTATGAACGTGTAACGCTTTTTTGAAATATTAAAATTTAAATTTTTGAGACAAGAAACAGTTAAAAATCTGAAATTAAAATTATGCAGGTACTTCACAGTATTCCTGTGCTATGATAAGGTCTCTGATAACACCATTCTGTGTCTTTGTAGTAAACATTTCGCTGTTAGCATAATGCGGCTACTAAACGATGGCTCTGATACTGTGTACAGTTGCAAGTATAAGAGAGCAAAGGGAACAAGGCAAAGAGGTTTTAAGGTACGGAATATCAACTATCAACTTAAGACTGTTATTGTAATGATAATTGTCACTGGATTTGAATTTTGTTCGGAACATTCACTCTGTTTTGACCTGATTAGAACGTAATTGTATTATTTTATCACTATTTCTAGCTCACCTTGGTTGAGACATTTGTAAACACTAAGCGAAAATGATTGGTTATTATCAAGGTCATGTTCGGCCCACGTGTTAGCTAAGTTGCAAACAGCCTTTCTTTTTCATTTATTTCCAGCGTGAGAATCTGATTCTTAGCTAGGGCTATTAGCTAGGGCTATTCTAGGCTACGTGTAAAATGGCATTGTTTTACTGAGCTGTTCAAATTAGTGATCACGTAGCCCCGTCACGTGAGCCACCATGTGATCTAAAATCGTTGGTTAAAACAGGCGTTTTCTATTTTACACCTTTAGAGCTCAAGGTGTGTTTTATGTTGATGCCAGTTGATTTAGACTTCTTCTATTTTGTGGATTTAATAATTTATATTCTCTGGAAAACACAAGCGCTCTTCTTTATAAAATTTCTGGGACAAGGCATTTAGTGGAAATGTATTCTGGAATTCGAAACGGGAACATTATAAATTGTGATTCAACGAGGAACTGTTGCCATCAGTACAACGACCTCATCTGACGTCATCGCCTTCCATATTGTAACTTCATCGAGATTCGAACCTGGATTCAATTAGAACTGTTTAGTGATAGGACTTATATTTTTGAATTCTAGGATTAATTATTGGATTATATTCACAAACCGTAAGTCCTATTTCATATTTTTACCTTGTTTTCTAGGGAAATAAATTATTTTGTTAAAACATACAAAGTTTGTTGGCTTCACTCTTTTCTTTTCTTACTTTGTACGAGCCTACACGTAACCCTACAATATATTTTTTTCTTACACTGCAATACCTTCAGCTCCTCTAGAATGCATGCAAATGATACCAAAATGGCAGCGAATGTTTTAGTATAACCTATTAGATAATGCAAACACACCAACAAATGCTATGTCTCTTCTAACAAATCAGGGATTAAATGTAAATATTTCTTAAATAATTGAATCATCTGCAATCCAAAATACAAGTAACACAAAGTCGTCCCTTTGGTTCGTTACAAAACTAGAGAAAAGTAAAGGAAACATAATAAAAGAACAATTTGGTTGCTACAGCTTGCAAAGACAGTAGGTAATCTTGAATACCTTCGAATTTTACATTCAGCCTCACACGCACTCACAACGGAAATATAAACATTATTCATATATTAACAAAGTGATTGCCGATATAATTTGTAGGTTATATATATATATATATATATATATATATATATATATTAAACATTATACACATTGAATAAAATACAATCATTATAAAGCCTTTTGAGTTTGCTGTCATTTGTACTATACACAAAGTTATAATAATCAAAAAGTATTAAAAAAAATAAACACGGCTGCACTTTTTTACACTGCTTATATATTGACATAAAACTGTTCAAAAATGTGTTTACCTTCGCGTGAAACATGTTTGCAGGTGAAATTCGGTTACTGTGTAAATTGGCAAATATAATCTTTGTGGTCCGGTTACAAGACCTTTTCATGCCTGTCACTTTACTTTTTCTGAGAAGGCTTATGAAACAAATGTACCTGAACCTCATGTTTAACAGTATGAACATTATTAAAATATAAGTTATGTTCTGTCCTTTCAACCACTATTAACCTGTTTTCACTAAACGTGCATTAAATGAGTATATGTGGATCATGTTGTCACGACCTAGGTGATTAGTTGTCACGACCTAGGCTCTATGGTTTAGTGCTGACTTTTAAATGCTCATACTCATACCATAGAAACTAACAGAGCTTGTGTGCCTCTTCTCACTCAAAATTCAGGTTGGAAAAGAATACATAATCTCTTCCACAAATGTATAATTATTGCGTATAAGCAATTAACGAAATTTTTGCATCGCCGTTTCTTTATATTCAGGTGAATGTAGAGTTAACAGTTGTTTTGACCTATACTATTAATATTTAAGGAATAAACTAAAACTAATACAGATACCCTGAGCAAACATTTTTACAATTCCATGCATATCTACGTTATGTGCAGAGTTGTAAATATTATTTCAAATATCGCAAATATATGGGAACCTTCAGAGTTCCAAGTTTCAGTTCATCTTTCTCTCTTTCTATCTATCTATCTATCTATCTATCTATCTATCTATCTTATCTATCTATCTATATCTATCTATCTATCGCGAGAGAGAGAGAGAAAGAGAGAGAGAGAGAGAGAGAGAGAGAGAGAGAGAGAGAGAGAGAGAGATGTAAGGACGATTGACAAGAGAGAGAGATGTATTGACGATTGACAACTAAATTTATTCACATTTGGCGTATTAAAGGAATTTAAACCAATCACTGTTATTTTCATCTGCTTACATTATTTCATTGGGATGCATTGTTCGTCATATTACATTGGTTCTGAACCTTTGAGACATAAACATCAGTAAGTTATTCACTTAAAGAAGATACGTTGGTGAAATCATTAGTCACATTGCACATATGCTCTTCCGAATTTGGCTGAAACATATACACCTTCAGGATGTCTAACTTACAGATTCTGTAGCAGAGTTTGACATTAATTCTTGGATATTGATGCATAAAGTTGGTTAAGACATTTTATAAAATATACCAGCCGCAGTAATGTCAAAAGTATTTTCAATTAAGGTCTTTTAAATAGAGTGAAGAGTGAACCGGTTGTCTCCCTATCTATCTATCTATATATCGATCTATCTATCTACCTATGTCTTTTTGCTTAATTTTTCCCGCTGCTCATTGGTATAAATAAAGCTTTTTCTGGAATACAGTATACGAACGTAATATGTTTACTATGGACTTTATTGGTAGCAGGCAAATAACAACATGGATAGAATTTATTTAGAGATACATTTAATTTGAACAGTGGGTGTATTTAACTATTGGGGAAAACTTTTTGGACATATTCGTGTATCATGACTCAAACAAATTTACAAATGCAACATTCTTCTCTTTTCGCGCATAGGAAATGTAGAAATTAGGTGCAATAATGTACAATAACTGTTGCAAACTCCTTCGTATTGCCGAAATTGAATCGCTTGTTTCCATCTATCCCAACGATATGATTTCACATAACTACAATCAAACAGACAATATTAAGGAAATACAAATGATTAAAGAAAATATTTTCAAGGGGAAGCATAATCAGTATCTACTCTGACCTTAATCATGTGCTGAAATAAAAATTGTAATTTAGATTTCTTCTAAGTAGATGATCATAACAGGATATTATGAAATATATTGTTCACATCTATGTTCCTGTGAAAGATATGTGGTCAGTATGAGTAAACTATCTGCCGAAAGTTGCCAAAATGTACTCTGGACAGGTGTTCATTTGCTCTAAACTCAAAGTCGTTAAATAAAGCCATTAGAATCATCGCACGTACTGTCATAATAAATATCGTTTAATATAAGCATCAAACTGATTATAATCGAATATATTTTCAGGATTTGCTATCAAAGGAGAGATCGTTATATTTCAATTTCTAAGCAATGTAAAATAATCATATTGCTTGATGAATTCAGAATCTCATATAATCCGAATATAACACTTTTGCAAGATAGTTTGTTTTATAACGGAATATGTAAATATGTTCAATTATGATAGCATTTAAATGCTGGAATATCACGTCAGTTATCCTTCTCTCTCAACCAACCGAATATCCACACACACACACACACACACACACACACACACACACACAGATATATATATATATATATATATATAACCACTAGACCTTGAAAGGCCCTATAGTATAGATCATCACTGACAGCAATTATTCAATTGAAGTATTCAATTGCACCCTGACTAGGGATATAATACACTCAAATATTTATGCGGTAATACTTACCCAATGCTTTGATGTAGACAGTGTATGTGAATCTATTGGTTAATATTATGCGGTCAATTTCAAATATGTAGTGATATAAAATTTTGCGTGTTGTTTTTACTCAAAGTATGCAATTAATATAAATGTTTATGTTGTAATATCTATCTTGGAAGGTTAAAGGTGGAATGGATTCCATTTTTCTTTCATTTTGGTACCAGATTGGAAACTTGTAGCTTTGGAAATATTAAACCTGCCAGAGAAGTCATCGTAAGTAATCAGCTATCTCCTGAACAAAGCCTGTTCCTCGTACAAACGATTTTGCCGCATAAGATTAGCCGAGAGACAGTTCTAAATGCAAACTTAACCAAGGTTGCTGAGGAATGAAAAGAAGGTCTCATTGACCTACGTTTGGTACAACAGAATTAAGCTGAAAATAATGACCGTAGTAGGGACAGACAATGGCAGCAATATATGCCCCTACCACGATTACACTGATTTATGTAATCACTGATTTCACTTTCTCAAATAAAAAATGAAAGTCTTGTTTAGTGGAATCACTTGTAAGTGTATTCAGATGACTAGGGTATTACACCGATGCAGTGGGTAGTTTATTATTTGTGTAATATGAGCTTAAGTAAACTAGATAGAATAATTGTTGTTGTTTGTTTACAGACATAATAATACAAAAGTCTTGAGACAAATAGAAAAGGATATGTACATAAGTTTTAATACCTAAATAGTCGTGTGTGAAAACGTGAACAATGAAAGGTGTTTCTACTACAGGACGTATTTATAGAATAGTACTCATCAGTAGATTATAGATCGTGATCAAACAGCATCTTTACATGCGGGAGGAATACAGCTACTGGATTATACAATTTGTCATAATTATCTCGGGAAATATATTACAGAAAAGGGTTAAAACATCATTTGCATAAGTAAAACTATAACTCTGAAATAAAATAATGTTCTATTATTGAACTATTAGCGTGAAGTAAATAAGTATCTCCTCGTTGGACAGTTGGTAAAGCTAACAATAAGTTTGCCTGTTAGTGCGTTGGACGTGCGCGTGCGGGTGTGTGTGTGTATGTGTGTATGTGTGTGTGTGTGTGTGTGTGTGTGTGTGATTTGGATTTTCAACATAGCTTTAATACTTTTTCAGTCATATCGCTACGATATCTGAAATGTGGCAGTTTATAGCGATGTCTAGCACTGGGGCATCATGCCGCAGACATGTAGCATGATGCCCCACCCAGTCACATTATCCTGACACCAGGTCAACCAGTCCTAACACTAACCTCTTAATAGTGAGAGCTGAGCCAGGCCGCTGTTAGTACCGTTTTTATAAGTCTATGACCCAGCCTAGGTTCGAACCCGCGACTTCCCGCACCCGAGGCGGACGCTCTAACCACCAGGCGATCGCAGCGGTCGTTTATGGTACGAACTCTCAGCATAGCGCAGATAATTCTGAATGTGATTCTTAAGATTCAAAATGAAAACGTCTTATCAATAAACATACGTATCCAAGTACCTTTAATCGAAGAACAGCTATCAAAAGTTTGAGAAAGTTATATCATTTAATGTCGTTGTGATATTTCATGGGTTTGGCATTTCTGAATTACTTTACTCTCTGTTAGTAAATGAGTTTGATATTGATGGATGTCGAGTGTTTTGCATTTATCCAGGACAACTTTGTTTAAAGTAGAATACTCGTTCATTTAATAATAATTTGCAGTACGTAATTTCAATATATGTCTTTCTTGTTTGTCAGGCTGTCTGGTGTTTAGACATTGTCATCAATGGTACAGTAATTGTCATCTAAGCCAGAACTTTGATGGTACACGTGCGCTTCTTGATTCATGTCCATATCCTGTGCGACTTGGTAGCCCTCATCTTTCTTCTTCTTGCACTTCGTTCTAAAATTATAATTTGCATAAAGTATGATCGTTAGCGTCAACTTAAATGGTTTATATATATATATATAAATATATTAAACGTCGCTGATTGACATACCCTGTGCGCCAGTGCTCTTTGGTGAGAAGCCAGTTCTTGGTTAATTATGTGTCCAGCGACGATTCGTAAATAACACCAGAGCTGTTTGTATCGTTACAGAGAATAGTAACAACTTTTATTACAATCAGCACGTTTCCTAACATCGAAATAAATTGTAGGCATTGGAAAGGAATGAGAACATAACGTATTTGACTAATGATCAATTAACAATGCATCTTCAAATATATGAAAATATTAGTAACCAAACAAAATTTGTATAACACTTCGTAGGCATATAGCGACCAAATGCAGAATCCAGAATTTTCTAGCTTTTCATAGAGTAACTTTTCCAATTATTGACAAGCAGTGATCAAATTTCAGTTTCTAACTGTAACATGAGAATTAAATCTTATAACCTCACCTTACTAGAACAATACAAACTATCGTACTTAAAATCAATGTATGTTTTGGACTGGCATCTGATCTCAAAGAATCATTAAAGAGCAGTTTTAATAGCAGTACACCTCACAAGAACATTATCACATAATATTACCTTTTCTGTATCAAGCAGAAGAGTAAAAGAACGCCCACAAGAAATACCAGCGCCGATCCCACAGCAATACTTATGACAAAGACCTGACGTTATGAGGAATCCAGTGTAACTGGAGCTACAAGAAAGAATTCTGATGTATGTATTGTTAATAATAATAATAATAATAATAATAATAATAATAATATTAATAATAATAATAATATTCTCCTTTTATAGCTATGCAAAATTAAATGATACAAGACTTATTACGGTACAAACTCAATAGGTGCTGTCTCGTATAATACATACTATAATACATTTTGGAGATGCGCATTTGGTTATAGCGCCCCGTTTAAGGAATTCTTAGATTTGTGTGATTTTACTTGTTTGATTATTGGAATTCGGTGCAATGGAAATATTCCGTAGCCCGAAATAATTAGCCATTTATTAGGAGCAAACGTCATGGAGAGAAAGTGTTAGTGAGTTTCCATGATGCCATGGTCAGTGAGTAGCGAATTAGACCCAAACCGCATGACTGTCCCTGTCATAATGTAGTCCTTAATAAAATCTAGTAGTGTGCCTTGGTGTTGTGACTGCAGTGGCAGTATTTACGGTAGGAAACTGGTAAATTACACAATGGAATAAAATGAGAAGGGACTCTGCAGATACCGTTTATGTCGCCATGGTGGCAAATGTGATGTAGTTGTATTGGCGTAATGTGCCTTGGAACCATGGATTGACTGGCCTAAGGTGGCGTAGTTAAAATAGTTCCCTGTGATAGGGGATATTTGTAGAGTTTCTACGGCGTGAACTGCTGACGGTACGGAAAGCTGATGAATGGAAACTATGCAAACGTGCGGTTGATAGACATTTGTCAAGTTGGGAAATCCGTGGTTTTACATTGATTAGAGTAAAATTTATGTATAGAATGGACACGTCGGGCTTTCTAACTTACAACTGAAGTTGTATAGAAGTCTTTGGAAATTTGGGTTAAACTTATGACTACTAGCGGGAATCGCGCCAGGGTTTGACACCGCTCGGTCAAGCAAAGACCCCTGGCTTGTAACAATACAATCTGATAAAACATATAAAATATTCGGCTTCCATCGACGACATGAAATTGTCTATTTACGATAAAGTATTGTATATTTATATCTTTAATTAGATATTTACAACTCATTCACTTCATTTAAAGTCCCCTTTAAAACATAAAGCTATGAAATGAATCAATACTGAATGTACAAGTAAGAAGAGAAAATGTAATACGATAAAGAAAAACAAATCAAAATTTCAAACTAATTATATCATAGATTTACCTATACGGTATAATTTAAATGCAAGCAAAATAAAAGCAAACACTAATGAACTAAAAAGACTAGGTCTACGACAGTACCAGACACTGGATAATGAATTTTATTATTCTTACTGCTGTTACTACTATTACTGGAAACAAATTATTTAAAGATAGTCATTATCAGGAGTATGACTACCATGTAATCCTCGTAATCGATATAGAAAAAAAAACATGTTAAAGATTTAACCTTTGCCTCTTTAGAATATTTCTCGATATATGGTTTTCTTTGAAATAAGTACCGAATTTCAAGGTTATATTAGATTTCTTTATGCCTGTTTCATCGCTGCGTTATACACTACCAATCCATTTCACCTGAAGATCAATGCGTTTCACGAGAATAAATCCGTTATAACTCCTGCACAATTTATCCACTCTTCTACCGCAATAACATATTGAACATACTAACGCCACCTTCAATGTCTTTTAGAATCATAGCCTCTTTCGTATACACATCTTGAATAATTAAATATCATCTGGTTTCTAACAATGGTGTGTTAACAAAGAGACAATGAAGTATTTGGTACATTTTACACTATTTATCACTGATATTAAGAAACAGGTGGCCACGTTGCTCTTCATTTTGTAGGTCAGTATCAGCTTGGATGCCATTCTATCACTGGAATTAAAACTAATAAGTCGCTATTATCTACACGTTCCAGATAGATCCACACAGATGTAACGTATTCTGAATTTAACGTTTACATTTGTTTTCATTGTTTGGAACTGTTTTGCCGTTTCTTTTGATAGAGACGCAGTGACAGTCGAGACGTAGTGAATAGCGAATATAGATTTTCTTCCTGATCTAGGTCACAGCCTTCTATCTACTGGGAAAAATTGAAAAGTTAGTAACCAGCAAGGCAGTTTCAAAGAGACCCGACCGTATCCAATCAAAACTAAGATATTCAAATTTCGGGCGGATTTTCTACGCAAGCAAGCCGTTATCTTTGGACTCAATTCATTTTGAAATTAGTACATGTGCGAACACAGCCAAGGGAGGATCACAGAAAGTTTAGATTGTCCTCCGAATAGAAAACATGCCACTCGTAAAAGGGGAGAAGAAATTCTCGTGGAATTCAAGGTTGGGATCTGCAAACGAAGGCTTCTTGAGGAAGCTTTCCGGTGAAAGTGGAGGTTAGACGTCCAAAGAATGGGAACGTGGAAAAGGCGCAAAGAGCGAGAGGAAGACGCCATAGTGACGTCAGAGGTTGAAGTGCATTGCCGGAAGGAGCAGGTGACTGTGAGCACCGGAAGTGCCAGGAGAGCACAGTCTCAAGATTACCGGAGTACCAAAGACGACAGGAGGAGTGACAGATGAGTTAATGGGTCAATCTCAATCTCTTAATGGGTCAATCTCAATCTCTTAAGACCGTTAAATTTATGTGATGACATTTGGTAGCTTGTAAAAGGTCATCGATTGTAAGTCTAAAGAGTTGTATTTGAGAAATTGTGACGGGAATTATTGAATTCATTGTTATATTTAATGAAATTGTTAAACTTTCCACCTTGAGTTATTTATAAACCTAGACCGTCGGCATCGCTGATATGGGGCTCGGAGATATTTAAAATTTAATTGTCCATCTTTCTCGGGTATTAGAAACAATACCGCACGAGGCGCGTGACTGTGTGCCATGCTGATCTGTTCGCGAATATTATCGCGATTGCATGCAATAATTCACAGACCTATCATCATGGAAATACTCGACGACCCCGTTGAGGAGACAGACACAGGCGTTAACGAATAATAACTAATCACGAAAAGATTGCTGTTACCAAACCTGCAATTAAAAACAAAATTATAACAATTTCTCAATTACACAATGATTGCCTTATGTGCCGACTGTAATACGATTCGAAACCAAGAGGAATGAGAAAATCTGAAACACTTGTAACTTTAGGACTTTCCCAGAGGAGCCATGGTTAACTGGTAAGCAAGAGCGTGCTATCACGGAGGAGTATCATATAAAATTTCTACAAGGGACAAGTGGGCTGTAGTGGAACTTCAGCTACATATATCCACGTTTAAGAAGATTCATAGATCGAGTTACATTTCTACGCCATTACATATTTCCAGGAGTGCAGTCATTCATATAAGAAATGATGGTAAAGGTTCTGAATGGCCATCTTGCCTGCTTTGTATCCATTGTATCCTGCGAACGATAGTACATATCAATATCGAAAATATAAATCACACCTTGGTGAGTTCGAATTACCCATACAGGTTAATGACATCAGTAAGTTGAACAACTTTATCCTTGCATTGCTGTTAATTTATCTGTTTGGAATAAAGGAATGCTCTCTATGCGGCAATCAATTCATTCATGCAGACAGTCTAATATTGTTTTGTTACTGCTGTACAACACAGAATCATTATACAATCACGTGCGCATCATACAGTTTCAGCGAACAGTATACAGACAGAGTAAGTACGATGGTTAGAAATTTCTTTGCATATGTTGCATGGATGTATGTAGGATGAGGATGATGGCATTTATTACAGAGGAAGCAGCAAAAAGCCGCAGAGAACTATCAAGCCAGAAACTGGACAATCATTTTTGAAATTTTCTTCCAAGAAAGAAACTACCTTTAACCATCAAATGAGGGTATATAATGCTTGAAAGGTCTAGAAGAGGCTCCCAACGAAATTCAGTCAAACACAATCCAAGTCGCTGAACACGTTTCATGCGGGATTTGTTATTTTGTACTCAGATGCAACGGTAAAACACGGTCACCATTGTTGTATCGTGGCCAGGTCTCGATTAAGCTGTTCTTAAACCGCTATAGGTTACGGCGAGATAATCAGACAACAGTACGCCTACCCCGCGTACATGCTTGCAACTATCATATATATATATATATATATATATATATATATATATATATATATATATATATATATATATATATATATATATATATATATATATATATATATATATATATATATATATATATATATATATATGTATATCGATAGTTATATATATATAACATTCCACGGCCACTTGTTGCTGGAACTGTGATCGTGCTCTCGGCACCAGTAATGAAAACGTACGTGACCATAACCGCAATATTGATATGTATACAGCGGACGCACCAAACGCATGCAAATCCCTGTGGTGTTTCGTAACCTGTGTGGGTATCGTGGTCACTTAATAATGAAATCAATGCCACCAATAAGCATAACTCCAAACAACATGGAAAAATATATTATAGTTACGTTGGGTCAGCTGCTGTTTAATGACTCGTTACAGTTTCTGAATTCCAGCCTGAACAAGACAGTCAGTACCTTTGCAATGAGTATTTTACAATCACTCGTCGATAACCGAGTAACCGTGACTTGATAACTAGAAATGGGGTGTATCTCTACGACTACAAGAGCGGATCGGAAACCTTTGCTGAAGCTCAGTTGGCAACGATCAAGGCATTCATCATTTTTGCGCGAAGGTATTTCCGCCAAGGACTATGAACACACATAGTCAAGTATGGGGTATGATTGTGAAGATCTTGGTGACTATCATGATCCGTATTTGAGAACAGGTTTGCTTCTACTTGCGTTTTGTTGTACAGCCATACGTGTGTACAACTCGAATCCGCACACTACATTTCGTTACATTGAAAGGATTGTGTTGCGCTACTGTCAAAAACAAAGATTGAATTGGAATTAATGACATAGAGCATTGTCTGTGTTTTGTTCGCGGCATTCATGGCGATATTTCCACGTCGAATCATTACCACATGAACGAATATGAACACTCTATCCAGAAACGTTATATCGTGTATCTTGTCTTCAACAAGCTATATGAATGTTGAATGATGTCGCCCATACCCGTTGTTCACAAGTACAATATTTACAGTAATATCGGATAATTTTATTAAGTTGACCTGAAGTAGCCAAACGAACTAAAAGGCAGCCACATTGATTATCTGCTTGCATCATTAGCGCACTTGGAATCCATCGAATGGTTGTCCATTAATCAGGGTGAGGTTATGAATGGGACAATACACAAAATGTACTAAGCTAATACAATACCTGAAAACTAAGACCAGCTATGTAGTTCAGATACGCAATTTCCAATTATATCTGTGACTAAGCATGTGTGTATCTCGTGTCCATTGGGTGCTTAAGCTTCAACAGAGTGCATGAATGACCCCCTACGTTCAAATAAATACTCATCGGCGTGGAGAGGCCACTAACGACTGTGAGGAAGATTTCTTATAACTTACAGACAACGCAGCGTTCCACATGACCATAGAAGATATTAGGAACGTATTCGCTTCGACCTTGTCCGCATTAGCGAATAAGAGAAGCTTTAAAGATTATTGCTGACCAGGCATTCGAGTCCCGAAATATTTTGGATATTCGACTACTTGCTGTACAAAGTTAATGATTGAAACTGAAGCTGACAAGGCCGATCTACTTTGGTGAATCAGTGTTTGACTTATCAAAAATGCTCATGTACGTGATTTGTTACAAGATCAAACCGGGTTTTGTTGACAACAAGATGTTGTACACGGACACAGTTTCTTTGATCATGCATATTACAACCAACGATGTAAGTGGACATGGGTGAGGCATCGCAGTTAAATGATTTTGACACAAGCTAGTAGCCCAAAGATCATCCACAGTTTGTACTGAATATGAAAAAGATGTAGTATATTCAAAGAAGTGCTCAGGTAAGTCTATTAAGGATCACGTGGGTCTGTGCCTTAAGGTGTCTCAAGCGTGATTTATCCAAAAAGGACCTTGGATAAATCGTTCCACAGTAGCCTGTTCGTGATGAATGTTTTGATGTCCAGCACGAACATGCACCTTGTGTTTTGTTAGCAACACTACAACTGCTGCAAGCAACTCCTTACCTTTGCCTCCTTACAATAGCCGCGTCCATATTATAGCTGAAGGTGCATAAATACTTTTAAGTGAGTATACAACACTAGTAGAATCTTTAGACTTCAACGGCTCAGCTTCTATGTATCTACTAGCTACCTCTGCAATAGGTAGCGAGTACAAAAGTTACAGCTTGCTTGTATATTCACCAACAAATAATGTCATTGACTCACCTGATCATGTGGAGGAATCAAAAGATCACCTTTATGACCCTCTTTGGGTATTTTGACATCGTATCATCCACAGGAAATTTTTCTTGGCGCAGGTAAGTAATGTTGCCTCAAAGTTCGTTTTGTCATCTAATCTCCAGGGTCTTTATGCAGGATGAACGTGGAGCCAAAGTCTCTCTCCGCATGTAACAAACCGTTAATCTGGATTAATCTTCACGACCTGGGACTCGTTGGGTCACATAACGCCTAAACACAGGTTGTACTATTACTCGTAAGGGTATGGAGTTGTTGATTATTTAACCTGAGGTGGCGTACGACAACAGCTGTTTTAATCGGTTCCATTGGTTAGACGGATCAATTTTGTGAACGTCATATTATTAAAGCAGTGCATGCACTCGACCGTACACCAACACAGTGTGCATGAGCACTTGTTGCTTTGACCTTGTCACTCTCCACTTGACTGTTTATAAAATGATTATTTATATATATATATATATATATATATATATATATATATATATATATATATATATATAGATAGATAGATAGATAGATAGATAGATAGATAGATAGATAGATAGATAGAAAGATAGATATAGATAGATATAGATATATAGATATATATGGACGCTACTCAGCGCTACGAAGCCAAGGTTTGCCATCAAAGCGTTTACTGGTAGAGTTGTGACGTCAACCCAAGCGAGCTTGTGATTTTCCAAGTTCAGTCTGGGAAACTTCTAAAGTTGAGATTTAACATGTTATGTTGAAGTTGAGTGGTTCTGTCGCAAAAAGAACTTTCGGGAAATCAACAAAATCAGGGCAATTAAAGATTCTGATGTGTCGGTTGCATTTATCATGGACTATGTCCATGTGAATACAATGCCAATTATTAAATTTTTGAGACATTGTTATGAATGGAAATCGAATTCATCTGGTTAAAGAGCCCATCGATGATGATGAAACAGTAAGGGGATATAAAGATTGCTGAAGTATCCCCGCTATCACGTGTAGTAACTTTATTTATATCATGCACAAAATTGCTGATCAGCGAAAGAGATGAAAATTCGCAATAAAAAATCGTCCACTTAGTTTTACTGACACAAATGGCTTTGATACATCCAAACCTCACATTGGCGGAGCTCGAGTCAGGATTAATAACATTTCTAAATATCAGCCCAGTAGACGTGTATTAAAGCGTGAAGAACCCCGACATCGGTGTACCAAACGCCTACACATACTGAAGCAGTTTACATCTATATGGAGGTATCTTTAATGATTCTGGTGTTTGTATTTTAAGTGCTAGATTCTTACCTCGTGTCTGAGATTGGGGAATTTACAGACATGTTGTCGGACATAGAAATGGACAGTTGGGATGACCAAATAACAACTAGAAACCACCTTCGAATAATTGTATTTGTACGTCAAAACGCCCAGTGCTTGATTGCACAACCAGGTATGAATAAAATCAGCAATGGTTTCTACAGTGATGATGTTGAGTTCACCGAGAAGTCCATCCTGGTTGCATTGATTATATTGCACCAAGATTGACTCAATCAAGAATAGCAAAATCTCGACTGTTATTCACAAAGGGCGCACTTGTTTAGGTATCAGTGTTTCGAAGAAGACGATAACGATCGTCACTAAGCACGGTACAATCAATATGGTTCAATATGAAAGTGGTACTTGATCCACAGAACGCCCAATCGCAGGAAACATAAATATTCCTCAGACAGATTTTTCCATAATTATATGACAATTGTTCACGAAGAAAGGGTATCACATTAATAGAACAGCTTTGACTGACCCTCAGGGTTATCGACGTAATAAAATAATGGAAGCGAGAAAAACTACAAGTCACCACTAGAACCGCATTGCTTATTAAATACAAACGCATGTGTGCAGTTACATATGCTATTTGCGGATTCACAGCAGCAGCTAAAGTTGGTCTAGATGTGGTGGGAATCACCATTACGTTAACTATTATAGGTACACCAACCAGAATTGCTGTTGGATCTATGCCAATAGTAGCCCGTGTAACTGCAGTCACGAATACGTATCTATGCAGAACTTCTCGCGGCGGCACAAATCAGTCTCAGTACAATTGCCCACTGTTCGATGGCTGTTATGGATAAAATGATTACAATACCTAAGTTAGAGACCGACCTAGCTGAAATACCACAGACAACTTGGACAGCAGATTCGGAACCGGGTAGTGTTATATTTATGAGCAGTAAAATTCCTTTCAAAACAAAATGTATATAAATGCCAAGAAAACAAGAAGACTTTTCATCACAGACGTTTGCGAAAATACAACGCCTGCATTGTTAGATTCCTGCGAAACAAATCCAAGATGGGTTTATAATCTGCTCAGCCTGATTTATATCAGTTGTGGAATGCTTGCAAATATTCCCCAGCTGTAAAAACATTCGGTAAAAACGAAGAAGATCTACGGCCTATAACAGACAGTATACTAAGTCAATATAAACTATGGCATTGACAAGAAAAATCTACACCCCAAATGTGATAGTATTAAGTAAATAAAAACATCTGATATCGACCAGAAATATCTAAATCCCATACATGATGTTCTCCAGATAATACTGGATGGGTTCACTGCTGTGGAAGACAAAATATCAGAGCTCAATAAAAACGTATGAGCAACCGGAGAAAATATTATGATACCTTTACAACAGTTCGCAACACTTGCAATGCTTTCAGTAGTAGGCGAAATTTGTGTTGCCAAAATCGTGGAGAATTAGATCGAACAGCAGTGTAAAATAGGACGTAAACTGTGACAGAAGAATTTTTAGGTGACGATAAGACATCGAATAACTTGTCCTGCTTGTGGACTTTGAGGTACCTGTGTGTAATAGTAATGATTTAGCTATTTTGTTGAGTACTCATCTAAGTCACAGCTTTCTACCGCACACCACTTTCTTCTTGAAGGGACACATTTGGGTACAGTGCGTATGTGGTGTGTGTATGTGCGTATGGTGTGAAACCAAAGTCATGTAGGTAGAAGGTTATGAGACAGAGCAATAAGAAAATCGAAACATGTTATTTCACTACTAGTAGTCCAACAATTATATTTGAACTGAGATAGCGAGTCTATATAAACCATAATTTGGCGCAATTTATTGAGAGAGGGAGCTCTACAAGCCGACCGACCCCTGTTTTCCCTTGATCTGACACGGATGACGGCACACCACTCCACCATCTGAGTTGGAACACACAGACGACCCCACTCCAACTCCAAACAAGCGGTTAGCGGTTTTTCTGTCTGAGTTGGTTGCTGACCTCCCTCATTACCCCACCGGCTAATCACCACTAACGTTTACTCTTACTTGTACAGATGTCAAGATCTGCCTGGACGTCAAATAAACAGGTACATGATTGAGCACCAAATGCCAATACTAGACACTAACAAAGTTTAAAAGTTCAATAAACGTAAGTTTAAGTTGAGTCACTTAGTTTGCACGTTTATGAAAGATGCTTCAAAACTGCAAACAGCAGGGTGATCCACAAAGCAGCCATCCTTGAGTGTAATACAACGTCCCAAACACTACAAAGCGCGATTTAAGAACAGGTCCATAAAGAGAACATACCCGACAGTTACACAAACACTTTTTGTCAAACACATATGTCAAACAATAACGGCAAAGATTTCCTTTCTCCTTCACAAGGGATCATTTAATTGTCATTATTTAAAAATTGAGACAGTTGATGTTGGGAAATGTCAAGATATAGGTATTACAAAAGGGCCTTGAATTACAAATACATTTTTTTCCTCATGACGGTCGGCGGTTATAAATGAATTAGAAAAGCATAAAGTTTACAGATTATGTAGTTGCAGACACATAGGGACCAACAATTATATCTTTGCTTTAAAATAAATTTCATGTCTTACTTAAAAGTTTGCAAACTCATTGGATGTTTTAGATTGTAGCAAACTTACACGATATTATTGCAATTATTCACAGAAAGTGACCGAGACAAATGAAAACATCAAAATCAATAAACTTTGCCATTGGCCATTTTTTTAGTTATGCATGACAAAATATTAACCAAACATTTATTTCATATAAATATAACGTTTCGTTTCAAGATCAAAATAAATTAAATGAAGATATGCAAGTTAATATATTCTATGATATTCAACAATTTAGACTTCTATTAAAAAGCCTGTCAGCATCTTGGGTCTGACACTAATAAGCAAGAGAGTCAGGTGCTTTGTTCAATGAATAGCATATTTACATATATGAGTCATTGTAGTTTCGTTACAACCGAAATAAAGAGATGAATGTGATATTTGTCAGTCTCTAAAATAATATATCTCCAAAACGCTAGCATTTGTGCCGTCTGTGAAAATGTATCTTGAATACTTTATAATAAGACTCCTGGCTGACAAGTGAAGATGAAGCTACAGACAATTTCCTCCTCTCTGTTACACAATGATGTGCATAGCCAATACTGCAATACATATTGACCCAAAATATAATGAGAATAATGGAAGACGTAGCATTTGTAAAACAACAAAATAGGATTTTTGTTTAAGACGGATAATCTTCCCAAGTTTAGATATGTTGCGATTGTTTCTCTAATTAATTGTGTACGTACGTATTTTCTCGCTGATAAAACCTCTCAGAAAAGTACACTCTCCATCGTTCCACTTGCTATCAGAAGTATATATTTCTGCACAGTTCTCGACGTTGGGAGAATTATCGGGTTGACCTTGATTTGGTAAAACAAAATTGTTGAAAAAGTCAGATACAAAATTTCAACTAAAGAAATAATAGTCTTAGAGTGCAAAGTTAATCGTAACTTCATATATCATTTGAAATTTATAAAATAGTGACTTTGTAATAAAACTATTTTGTAAAGAAACATTGATTTATGATATCTCTCCTTCTTTTCGATGTAAAACATATAAACCAATATATGAAATAAAAATTGAAGATCCTGATATCTAAGACTACTTTGTATATAGTTGCCAAATATCCACCTCTATGAAGAAAGCAAACTAGTACCTGTTAATTATTGAAAGAAACTAGACTCCTAATTCTCATTTAACCATGTCTCGTCCTAATCGTGCTTGAGATGCGTGATATATGTGCAGTGTTTAGTGAAGAACTCAAACATTTGTCTTAAAGCTTTATCCATTTTAGAATAAAATGAGCATTATGTTTTGATACATGCGGTATGCAGTTTTGCGTTTTGAGATCTTGGTTCACGAAAAGACATTTCAAAAATATCTTTTACTGTCCACCTTTTCTGTTTAAATATTGCATACATACAGAGGATATGCATAAATGGGCGATTTTCATATACACCCACAGTACATATAATCCGAAAAGAGTACACTGACATCCGTTTACTAAAACACTAAACTGTCTTTAGATAGTATAAACGCATATGAAATAACATTGTATTGATGAAATCTAAACACAATGATATACTGTTTCATTTTAAAGTATCTTCAATAAATTGCAGTAAACATGTGTGTACCTTCTGCCCAGTTCGCATATATGAATTTCCTTCCGTTTGTCCATGTACGTTTCTTTTCGGGATGCAACTTGTTTGACCCTATCCATAGACCCCTTGCAGTAAACGATGTATTCTTCATTTGGATTTGGTCTGCATGGTACATGAATGCATTTCGAACAAAAGTTTAGGCCGTATTTTAGAGACAAAAAATAACATATCCCGTGAGAATACACTTCATTGTTATCTTTTGGCTAAGGAAAAATGTAAATCAAATGAATCTCTATGTTTCATACAAAACGCTGTAGATTTGTACTAAGAGTTTAAAACAGCTTGAAATTGATTTCCATGGAACTAAAAAGATTGCAGCTCATCCTTGGATACAATTTAATATCCACATCTTTTACGTAGTTACTTGGTATAATATATATATATTTCCTTCTTTATATCGCTTCAATGATCAGTGATCCGCTAAAGCCTTGCTAAGAGATAATGAAATATTGTTTATACAATTTAGGTTTAACTTTTAAATATTCTCATTCTCAGCATGACATGATGAGAATTGTAAGCAGTAATTTAAAACAAATATATCCTCACAAGAGGGAAATACTATTTTGGATAAAATATCATGTACCATCTATAGACTTCTGTTCTTCGGCTGTTTCGATGATCATCAGGATGCCTCCATCGCTCACGCAGGTGTTGAATGCCTTGGCCCATGTCACCCGTGTATCTACTATTTTGTACCAAAGTCCTGTAGCATTATCTTGTATGTATTTCCTGGCCGCACCTGATCTCAAAGTTATTCAATAATAATAATAATAATAATAATAATAATAATAATAATAATAATAATAGCAATAGTTTTAATAGTACCAGGTTAGTTGTAACAGTCAACATGTAATATTTATCCATAATAGGTATTTTCCAGAGGAGGACGAAAACCACAAGTAACACTGGTCTACAATTTTTTAGAAGTCGTCTACTTCATATAGTACAGTTTTAATCACAAATTGTAAAGCTAGGTCTTTTCTTCTGTTTATGGTTACTTTGCATGATAATATAAACCTCTCCTCTCTATTTAACACTTTAAAAAAGAGCAAAAGGGTCATATAAATAAAATTTATTATGAAACAAAAGGCAAAAAACAATTATGTATATATAAATACATAGTGTTTTCCTTATTCAATGTCTACTCAGCGCTTCTTGGCTTGTCGTTTGTGTTCATTAAATTGACCATCTCTTAATACTGTCCGCAATAGTCTGCAAGTATTCATGGCTCCCATTGTCCTGATAGCGTTTCTCCATTTTTGTTGCAATGTGCTGGTGGGAACCAATATAGATGACAGTGCAAAAAATGTATCTTTAGTGACGTGTTGAAACCAATGTTTTTGAATGCTTTGACGAGGTCTTCCACCAACTCCCTGTAGTTATCTCCCTTGTTGTTTTCGAGAAAAGTTGTTGCCACTAACTGAAAGGCTTTACATGCCGTCATTTCCTTGCCACACGGTCCGCGGTCAAATGCATCATCTCGAAGAAGTTCGCGAGTCTAAGGACCAACAAAGACACCTTCCTTTATTTTAGCTTCACTTAACCTTGGAAATGTTCCACCGAGGCACTTGAAAGCTGCTTGTGTTTTGTCCATGGCCTTGACAAAGTTTATCATCAGACCCAGCTTGATGTGCAAGGGTGGTAATAAAATCTTCCTTAATGCAACAAGTGGTGGATGCTGAACACTTTTCCTCCCAGGCTACAATGACTGTCCGAGTGACCAATCTCTCTTGATATAGTGGGAATCTCTCTCTCGACTCCCATTCGCAGAGAAAGCAACAGTACTTTGTGTATCCAGTCTGCAGACTAAGCAAGAGAGCAAGAACCGTCAAATCGCCACAAAGCTGCCACTGATGTTGGTCATAGTTTATGCACCTCAAAAGATGTTTCTTGTTTTCATAGGTTTCGCGTCATATGTACTGAATGACCAACTGGAATTGACAAAACATTGCCATTATGCAGCAAAACAGATTTAAGACTCGTTTTCGATGAATCAATGAACAGTCTCCACTCATCTGGATTATGAGGGCTGCCATAACATCATCGATGCTGTTACAGACTACAAGATCACCTTCCATGAAGAAGAATGGGACAAGATCCTTTAGACGATCACGGAACATGGAAACCCTAACATCACCTGCCAGGAGATTCCAATGCTGTTTTCTGGAGCCCAAAAGCTCTACCTTACTCTTGAATAGTTCCAAATCTCTGACAAGATCATTCCGTTCACCTTGTGTTATGATGTATAATTCAGAGGAGGAGGATTGGTGAAAATATGGGTCATGTGACATTGATGGTCCAGGACTAGGAATTTCATCCTCTTCCTCTTTTTCGTCTGACACAAGTGAGAATAATTCTGGTGCATCTGAAATCGGCAGTCCTTCTCCATGGGGTACTGGGCGTACAGCTGATGAAATGTTTGGATAATGCACAGTCCACTTATTCTTCTTTGACACACCTTTCCTAACTGGAGGCACCATGCCGAATACCAGTTCTTGATTTGATTTGATAGCTCTCTCTAAATCATTGGCACTGCAAAAGGCATAGATTTCTTGTTACTGTTCAACCACTGCAGAACATGTGTTGCACAAGTGTTGCAGCATATGTTTGGGGCCCACCTCTTGTCCTGATCTCCAATTTTGCAGCCAAAATAAAGGTTATAGTTTTTCTTGACCATAGTAGTTATGCTGCGCTTTTGTGATGCAAAAGTCACTTCACTACAAACATAGCAGATGTTATCTGCATTGTTCACACAAGTACAAGGCATCTCTGCTTACTTTGGCTAAATTAAAATGTGTTCCTTTTTAAATCAAACACTGACAAAATAGAGAGGACGACATTGTATGATTTCTAGAGTTGATATAGGGCGATTTGTTCAGCAGATGGATGAAAGCTTAGTAATGACTGCATCATCCTTGACTTTAGGAATATCGATGTAATTCATATCATGTATGACGCAATACCAGCTTCAGATTGCATCATTCATTGTTTTGCCTTTAAAACATGTACTGTCCACACCCGGTCATAGATTTATTCCTAAATCAAGTCAAATATGTATTTTAACCATAGATCATTTCGTGAAAATATAATCACTCAAATAAGTATCTCATAAGATTCCAAAAGAATTCATAACGGATGAAATATTATATCATAAAATGCAACAAATATGCATATAACCGAAAAGCATCTAAATATCACCGAGAGAAGCATGTCAGAGAACAAGATCACATGATACTAAAATTACAATTGAACGAAGAGCAGAACAAGATACGCCAAGCTTCACTAAAGATAATTAACTGCCTGAAATTTGAATCTGTACAAATAGATATATAGCTCGTCAACACTGGTAGACAGCTGTAGTTTCATATTGTAAGTATGTCCTGTTTATTCCTGATATATATCACAACCTCTACTCCAGTAATGTTTGCTCATTTTGGCATATAAGCCACATACTATGTGCAACACTTGATTCATTAATCCAGGAAAGTGAAGCTTTCAGTCAGGGCAATGTTAATATTTGTAAGTATACTAAAACACATTCCTGGCTGCAGTCCTTTGCAATTAACGTTATTGATTTTCACTGCACAGTATGGCTGAGTATACGTTTCTATAGCAGGTAATATATACTGGCAGATGAAATGATAGTAG